>SJYT01026607.1:526290-540659 GCA_006410635.1 Cephalophus harveyi | reverse complement strand
TAATATTAAAAGGAGCTCATTTCTTAAATTCTTATAGAGTTTATTTTTCCAATTATTTTAGGGATACTTTAACATTTAAAAATATCACTAAGAAATTATAATAGAACTGAAATTGATATTTCAAATGTTAGTTTTGTTACAGGTCTGAACTTTTTCTCTAACTGAAAAATAATTGCTCTCGCAAATAGTCCTTCAGTCAGTGAATTGAATAAGTTTCACCAAAGCAAAAGCTTTTTGTCTATAAATGACTTAATCTACTTTGGGGCACTATTAAAATGTCCTTTTATGAAAAGGTGAGAAAGCACCATAGATTTCCTAGACTTTAACTAAGAATGGGACTCCTTTCACTTAAACTTAGGTATTACATCTCAAATTATTACAGTAAAACATATTAACAGGATCATATGCATGTGTGCTAAGTCACTTCAGTCATATCTGACTCTTTGCAACCCTAGGGACTATAGCCCGCCAGGCTCCTCTGTCCATGGGGTTCTCCAAGAAAGAATACTGAAGCGTTATTCTCTCAAATCATTCCACCCTTTCAGATCCAACCAGTCCATTCTGAAGATCAGCCCTGGGATTTCTTTGGAAGGAATGATGTTAAAGCTGAAACTCCAGTACTTTGGCCACCTCATGAGAAGAGTTGACTCATTGGAAAAGACTCTGATGCTGGGAAGGATTGGGGGCAGGAGGAGAAGGGGACAACCGAGGATGAGATGGCTGGATGGCATCACTGACTCGATGAACGTGAGTCTGAGTGAACTCCGGGAGATGGTGATGGACAGGGAGGCCTGGCATGCTGTGATTCATGGGGTTGCAAAGAGTTGGACACGACTGAGCGACTGAACTGAGTACGTGCTCAGAGGAGAAGGCAATGGCACCCCACTCCAGTACTCTTGCCTGGAAAATCTCATGGACGGAGGAGCCTGGTAGGCTGCAGTCCATGGGGTCGCTAAGAGACGGACATGACTGAGCGACTTCACTTTCACTTCTCCCACTGAGTCCAAAAGTCTGTTCTTTATGTCTGTGTCTCCTTTGCTTTGAGAGAACAGCATAGAAATATATTCATTACCATATGTAAAATAGATAACCAATGCAAGTTTGATGTATGACGCAGTGCACCCAAAGCCGGTGCTCTGTGACAACCTGGAGGGATGGAGTGGGGAGGGAGGTGGGAGGGGTTTCAGGATGGAGGGGACACATGCATATCTATGGCTGATTCATACTGATGTATGGCAAAAACCATGATAATAGTGTAAAATAATTATCCTCCAATTAAAATAAATAAAGTTTTTTAAAAAAAAAAGAATACTGGAGTGGGTTGTCATTTCCTCCTCCAGGGGATCTTTAGGACCCAGGGATCAAACTGGTGTCTCTCATGTCTCTTGCAATGGCAGGTGAATTCTTTACCACTAGTGCCGTCTGGGAAGCCCAAGTGATCATATATTTGCTATGAAAAATTTTGTTAAAACTTCACACAAGCCAATGATGTGACATTTTCAAAATGCATTGTAAGGTAAGGTGAAGTCGCTCAGTCGTGTCCGACTCTTTGCGACCCCATGGACTGTAGCCTATCAGGCTCCTCCATCCATGGGATTCTCCAGGCAAGAATACTGGAGTGGGTTGCCATTTCCTTCTCCGGGGGATCTTCCCAACCCAGGGATTGAACCCAGGTCTCCCGCATTGGAGGCAGACACTTTAACCTCTGAGCCACCAGGGAAGCCCTTTTGAACCTAAACATTATGGTCACAACCCAGTCCCTGCCATCACATACACACACACACATATACACATATAGCTGTAGTTGTTGTTGACAACAGGCTATTCAAAACTTTCATAACTGGAGGGTAGTCATTTCTAAGCTCATTATCTACTTAATCTACTTACAGTTTCTCCTCAGGGCTTACTTAGTTCTTAGTTACATTCTACATCACTTTTCACCAATTCCTTCTCTACATCTTTTCTACCCTCAGTCAATAAATGGTAATTTTGCTCTCTACTTGTTCTTATTACTATTGAAGTAATAAAGCATCTTAGGGCAGCAAAGATCCCAGAGCTATCCATTTCTTTCATCTATTGGATACAGGTTTACCCCCTTGGCTGTAGTAATGTTGTTTATTAAAGTCATGTTCCACTTAAAATAGTTTCTTTCTTCCCATCACTTATCTAACCCTAAGAAGTCCTTTTTAAGATCAATTTACTCTATCAAAACAGGCCCAAGTACCTTTCCAGGGACCCCTGCAGAATGGCTGGATAAATTAGAGATTCTTGCATCCCATCCAGCAGGCTTGTGATGTACCTCATGAACCAGCAGTTTCATCCCCTCCCCAATCCTTGATGTTACTTTAGAAAACCAATGACATGTTGGAAATGTCATCTAACCTGCTATGTCCTTTTTCTTTTATATGTAGATATTCTGTTCAAGTATGGTGGATGGAATTCATAATTCACAGTTAAAAAGGAAAAAGATGCAAACCTCGGTCACTGCAGGGTTCAGACTGTAGGATATAGGTCTAAAAGTAGGAATAATTCAGTGATATTAGGGTCATGAGAGTGGCACTAACACATTATACCTGGAGAGCTGCTCCCCTACAGTAATGCCATTCCCTCAATTCTGTCCTAGAATATGGAATATAATAGAATGATTGTTCACATAAAAATAATATACTATCCTCTCAATCATTCATTTATTGCATCAATATGTTCTGAGGACCTACTAGGTGTCCGAGGCATTGTGTCTCTTCTATCTTGGAGTTTCCATTCATTAGGGGAAAATACCTATAAATGAATATATAGCATTTTTTTGATAGTAATACATGCTACCAGGAAAAAAAAAATAAAAGTATCAAAAGAGGAAAGGAGTGATTTTGATGATCTGTTAAACAGGGTAGTCAGAAAAGTCCTCACTGACGCCTGAATAAGGGTAGGAAGCAAGCCATGTAAGTAACTGGCAAAGAGCCTTCCAGGAAGAGGGAAACATGTCTATAAAATCACTGAGTTGAAAGCATGGTCTGTACATTAGAAGCAAAGCTAGAGGCACATGAACAGATGTTCAATGACACTAATCATTAAAGAAATGCAAATCAAAACTACAATGAGCTATTACCTCACTCTGGTCACAATGGTCATTATCAAAAAATCTGCAAGCAATAAATGCTGCAGAGGATATGAAGAAAAGGGAACCCACCTACACTGTTGGTAGGAATGTAGATTGATAAAACCACTAAGGATATCGATATGGAGGTTCCTTAAAAAATTAAAAGTAGAACTCCCATATGACCCAGCGATCCCACTTCTGGGCATATACCCAGAGAAAACTATCATTACAAAAGATACATGCACCCCATATTCATTGCAGCACTATTTATAATAGGCAGAGCATGGAAGCAATCTAAATGTACATCAACAGAGGAATGGATAAAGCAGATGTGGCAGATATATACAATGGAATATTACTCAGCTATAAAAAAGGAAAGAAATTGTGTCATTTGTAGAGATGCGGATGGATCTAGAAACTGTCATACAGAGTGAAGTAAGTCAGAAAAAGAAAAACAAACATCATATATTAACACATATATATGCAGTCTAGAAAAATGGTTCTGATAAACCTATCTGCAGGGCAGGAATAGAGACCCAGACACAGAGAACAGACATGGATGCCAAGTGGGGAGAAGGGCTTGGGATGAACTGTGAGATTGAGACTGAAATTGACATATATACACTACTGTATATAAACGAGATAACTAATGAGAACCTACTGTATAGCACAGGGAACTCTCCTCAATGCTCTGTGGTGACAAAGAGGGGATATATGTATATATGTGGCTGATTAACTTTGCTGTTCAGCAGGATCTAACATAACAGTGTTAAACAACCAAACTCAAATTAAAAAAGAAGAAGTAAAGCTAGGCCAGTGCATCTGGAGCTGAGTTACAAGGATAGAGGTAGGAAAAAAGGTAGGCTATGTAGGGAACAGATCATGTGGGGATTTTGTATTTTCTTCTGCATGTAAAGCAAAGTTACTCCAGGATGACAGCTACTCCAAACATTGTCTCTACTTACTCAATTTGTAAATTCCTTAAGGGCAACAATGTAGCTATATATGTACTCCATGCTTGGTCCACCATCACTCATTTCTGAATAATAACCACTGTTCAATAAGAATCATAAATTAGGATCATGGATTTCAGGCTAACCACAAACCCAAAAATCATCTTGAACAGCTATACAGTTCCTACACATGAAGAGGTTAATGAACCATATGTCCAATGACTGATTTGCTTTTAAGCCAGTCTCATAATCTGGTCTGTGCTTAAACACTTCATTCAACAGAGAGCTCGTCATCCTCCAAAACATTTTATTAAATGTTTCAGTTCAGTTCAGTTCAGTCGCTCAGTCGTGTCCGACTCTTTGCGACCCCATGAATCGCAGCACGCCAGGAAATGTTTAGATATTTCTATTAGAAAGCTAAGTACTAGTTAAAAATCATGAATGAGCTCCAATGAATTTTAGCCATTAAATGACTATATTTTTAGTTTCATAAATTAATGTTTTATATTTGAAGAATTAACATCACTAAACCAACTTCTTGAAGGTATGGCTATGTTTTTACTATCTATTTAATTGTTTCTTTTGATGTTTGTGAAAATCATTGCATAGATCTTGTAGCAGTCATAAACACTGTTCATACTAGCTTCCAGCTTTCTACATTTGAGACATGTAATATGAATATACTTCCAAGTGTTCTCTAAGTGGGTAATGTCATGTAACTGATATTAGCCAAAGAGTTGTGAGCTGAGGTAACACATATCGCTTCATGTTCAAATACTTAATTGCTAGCCAAAGAAATTTCAGAACACTCTTTCCTTTCCACAGTGACTGGAAATGTTTATGATGGTGGCTGTTGCATCAGGCTGGGTCACTGAGTGACCACAATGAATAGAGTCCTCTTGTTGACCCACAGTGCACACACTGTTTGAGAAAGAGTTCTAAAGAATACCAAGTAGAGAATAATGCCCCCCTCAGTGATTAATGCAAAGGAATAGAGGAAAACAACAGAATGGGAAAGACTACAGATCTCTTCAAGAAAATTAGAGATACCAAGGGAACATTTCATGCAAGGATGGGCACAATAAAGGACAAATGGTATGGACCTAATGGAAGCAGAAGATATTAAGAAGAGGTGGCAAGAATACACAGAAGAACTGTACAAAAAAAGATCTTCACGACCCAGATAACAATGATGGTGTGATCACTCACCTAGAGCCAGACATCCTGGAATGCAAAGTCAAGTGGGCCTTAGGAAGCAACATCATGAACAAAGCTTGTGGAGGTGATGGAATTCCAGTTGAGCTATTTCAAATCCTAAAAGATGATGCTGTGAAACTGCTGCACTCAATATGCCAGCAAACTTGGAAAACTCAGCAGTGGCCACAGGACTGGAAAAGGTCAGTTTTCATTCCAATCCCAAAGAAAGGCAATGCCAAAGATGTTCATACTACCACACAATTGCACTCATTCCACACGCTAGCAAAGTAATGCTCAAAATTCTCCAAGCCAGACTTCAACAGTTTGTGAACCATGAACTTCTAGATGTTCAAGCTGGATTTAGAAAAGGCAAAGGAACGAGAGATCAAATTGCCAACATCTGTTGGATCACTGAAAAAGCAAAAGAGTTCCAGAAAAACAACTGCTTCTGCTTTATTGACTATGCCAAAGACTTTGACTATGTGGACCACAACAAACTGTGGAAAATTCTTAAAGAGATGGGAATACTGGACCACCTGACCTGCCTCCTGAGAAATATGTATGCAGGTCAAGAAACAACAGTTAGAACTGGACACGAAACAACAGACTGGTTCCAAATAGGGAAAGGAGTATGTCAAGGCAGTATATTGTCACCCTGCTTATTAAAATTATATGCAGAGTACATCATGCGAAATGCCAGACTGGATGAAGCACATGCTGGAATCAAGATTGCTGGGAGAAATATCAATAACCTCAGATATGCAGATGACACCACCCTTACAATAGAAAGTGAAGGGGAACTAAAGAGCCTCTTGATAAAAGTGAAAGAGAGGAGTGAAAAAACTGACTTAAAACAACATTTAGAAACCTAAGTTCATGGCATCCAGTCCCATCACTTCATGGCAAGTAGATGGGGAAAAAATGGAAACAGTGACAGACTTAATTTTGGGGGGCTCCAAAATCACTGCAGATGGTGACTGTAGCCATGAAATTAGAAACACTTGCTCCTTGGATGAAAAGCTATGACCAACCTAGACAGCATATTAAAAAACAGAGACATCACTTTGCCAACAGAGGTCTATCTAGTCAAAGCTATGGTTTTTCCAGTAGTCATGTATGGATGTGAGAGAGCTGGACTATAATAAAGCTGAGCACTAAAGAAATGATGCTTTTGAAATGTGGTGTTGGATAAGACTCTTGAGAGTCCCTTGGACTGCAAGGAGATCCAACCAGTCCAACCCTAAAGGAAATCAGTCCTGAATATTCACTGGAAGGACTGATACTGAAGCTGAAACTCCAATAGTTTGGTCACCTGATGTGAAGAACTGACTCACTGGAAAAGACCCTGATGCTGGGAAAGACTGAAGCCAGGAGGAGAAGGGGATGATAGAGGATGAGATGGTTGGACGGCATCAATGACTTAATGGACACGAGTTTGAATAAGTTCCGGGAGTTGAGGATAGACAGGGAAGTCTGGCATGCTGCAGTCCATGGGGTCACAGAGTCCGACACGACTGAGTGACTGAACTGAACTGAAGTTGTTTCAAGGTACTATGATTTGGTAACCTGATCTAAAATAACTAATAGAGATTACATTTAAAAAATACCAGGTAGCTACTAAGACATTTCAACAGCAGTCCTTGGCCAACATATCATGATACATTAGTCCATCTCCAAACTAGAATCAGGTTATCCTAATAAGCAGCTTTAGTGGTTCCCAGTACATAGCAATTACCCAGTAACTGTTCACTGAATGAAGGAATGAATGTAACTATTCATCTAACTATTCCCTGGTTGCTCAGCTAATAAAGAATCCACCTGCAGTAGAGGAGACCCCGGTTCAATTCCTGGGTTGGGAAGATCTCCTGGAGAAGGGATAGGCTACCCAATCCATTATTCTTGGGCTTCCATGGTGGCTCAGATGGTAAAGAACCTGCCTACAATGCAGCAGACCTGGGTTTGATGCTGGGGTTGTGAAGATCCCCTGGAGGAGGGCATGGCAACCCATCCCAGTGTTCTTGCCTGGAGAACCCATGGACAGAGGAGCCTGGTGGGCTACGGTCCATGGGGACTACCAATGCACGAGACACAAGAGATGAGGGTTCAGTCCCTGGGTCAGGAAGATGCCCTGGAAAAGGAAGTGGCAACCCACTCCAGTATTCTTTCTGGGGAATTCCGTGGAGAGAGGAGCCTGCTGAGCTACAGTCCATGGCATCAAAAAGAGTTGGATGTGACTTAGCAACTAAACAACAAATGTATAGTTGTATATGTATAAACATGAACATACATATACATATATATAATGTATAGAATATACAATGTGTAAATATATTTCACTGACTATTTGCAACTTTCTCTTTTACCTAATCATAGACCAGGGCTATCTTTACAACATAGGAATAAATATACTGCTACAGCATGGAATTTAAAAGTTTCCTAATACTATGGCACCCCACTCCAGTACTCTTGCCTGGAAAATCCCATGGGTGGAGGAGCCTGGTAGGCTGCAGTCCATGGGATCGCTAAGAGTCGGACACAACTGAGCGACTTCACTTTCAATTTTCACTTTCATGCATTGGAGAAGGAAATGGCAACCCACTCCAGTGTTCTTGCCTGGAGAATCCCAGGGATGGGGGAGCCTAGTGGGCTGCCGTCTACGGGGTCACACAGAGTCGGACACGACTGAAGCGACTTAGCAGCAGCAGCAGCAATACTGTATTAAATATATTTACCATAAACTTTACCAATCCCATACTGATGGATGTTTAGGTCTTCCCTATAATAAAGGCCATATATGACAAGCCCACAGCTAAAATCATTCTCGGGTCTAAGATCAGGAAGAAGGTAAGGATGCCTACTATACCCACTGTTATTCAACAAGTACTAAAAGTCCTAGCCAGAACAACTAGGCTAGAAGAAGAAATAAAAGGCATTCAAATTGAAAAGAAGTAGTAAGACTGTCACTATTTGTACATTACATGATATTATACATAGAAAGCTCTAAAGATACCGCCAAAAATATTGTTAGAACTAATACATTCTGTAAAGTTGCAGGATATGAAATCAATATATAAAATCTGTTCCTTCTATACACTCATAATGAACTAGCAGAAAGAAAAGTCAAGCAAACAATTCCATTTACAATTGCATCAAAAACAATAAAGTGCCTAGGAATTAATTTATCTAAGAAGATAAAAGACCTGTACACTAAAAGCTGTAAGACATTAATGAAAGAAATTTAAGAAGACATTAAAAAATGGAAAGATATACCATTTTTGTGAACTGGAAGAATTAATACTGTTAAAATGTCCAAGCTACCCAAAGTCATCAACAGATTCAAAGCAATCCCTATTAAAAACTCCAATGGCAATTTTCACAGAGATAGAACAAGCAATCCTAAAATTTGTATAGATCCATAAAGTTTCATTCTTCAGAAAGTGATTTAACTACAGTTGACCCTCAAACAACACAAGTTTTAACTGCACAGGTCAATTATATGCACATTTTTATTTTTTCCAAATTTATGTACTACACTGCTACATGATCCATGGTTGGTTGAATCCACGGATGTGAAAAGGCGGATATGTAAGAACTATGGATACAAAGGTCCAACTATAAATTATACATTTATTTTTTAACATGGGAAGGGCTGTGCTCCTAAACCCTTCATTGTTTAAGTCATCTGTATTTCTTACATGCATCACTGCATTCATCAGATTATCGCCCTTAGATAAATTTCTAGAGGTAAACAGGACTCATATTTTACATATTTAAAACGTTATTTATTAAAAAGTTATACTCCAGAAAGACAACATCAGTTTATTCTGTTATAAACCCTTCATAACTCATGAGATCTCCTGTTCCCTTACACTCTGGAAAATTATGGACATTATCACCTTTCTCACCCACCTATCTGGTAGGTAAAAATGTCCACATTTTAAAAAACCATGTCTTTCATCGGGCTTCCCTGGTGGCTCAGAGGGTAAAGTGTCTGCCTGTAATGCAGGAGACCTGGGTTCGATCCCTGGGTCAGGAAGATCCCCTGGAGAAGGAAATGGCAACCCACTCCAGTACTCTTGCCTGGAGAATCCCATGGACAGAGAAGCCTGGTAGGCTACAGTCCATGGGATCACAAAGAGTCGGACACGACCGAGCGACTTCACTTTCACTTTCACTTTCATTGCTAGTTAGGTAGAGGGTCTTTTCATATACTGATATGTTGATTTTTTTTCTTTTGTCATTTCTTGGATCATGGTCTTTATGAATTTTCCTACTGATATGTTTTGCCTTTTCTTATTGATTTACTACTTTTATCTATATGTGAAAGCTATTAAAATTATAAGTGTTATAAATAACTTCTTAACTCACTGACTTTCTATATTCTCTATGATTTTTCATGTATAAATTCTAACCAATACATGATACAACAAGAACTGCCTTACTAAATACCTTCACTCCTTCAATAAATAACTACTATAATCATAGAATGTGAAGCAACAGAAATAGTAAAAATTTAAAAAGCTTAATAAATATTTTCTTTCACATTCATTCTAGCTTCTAGGATCAACTGGGCAATGAGCAATTAGTAAATTCATGGTAATACTACAGTGCTTCCAGCAAGCATACTTGTTACTGAACTATTTGAGGACCAAGTAGTTAAAAAGCCTTTAATTGCCTGGTTCACATGAAAATTAAATGATGAAATAGAAGTAGAGAAATCCATGGGCACATCTTATTTCTAATTCCATTAATGATCCAAAATTCCTCTTGAAATGACTTTTTGAGGTATTATAAAGTAAATTTTAATGTTTCAGAAAGGGAACTACATATCTCAGGAAGCAGATAATTGCCACTGGATTTAGCAATCTGACCCACAGTATAGAATTTTCTAATTAAAGCCCTCTTTTTATAATGCTAATCTTTCAGCCAAAAGTTTCCTTGGGACATGTTATAATGAAGATAAAATGTACTAAGATTTTAAATGAACCAGAGATCCCAGAGAAACCTAATAAACACATTCATAAATGTTCACTGTAAGTAAATTTTATTGTGAAGTGTTCCTATTTTTAAATGTACCATCATAGGCAACATTATACCATGAATAACTGAACTAACACAAATAGTTAAAATGCTAATCTTTCAAATCTGAATTTGATATACATAAAAGAGCCACATGACTCTCTGTAACTCAACAGCAGGTGGATGATCTGGAAATAAAATCACATAACAATACTGTCAATTCATTATCGATCATTTCAAAGATGATTTCTTTCTCCAAGAGTTTAATTTATAATATTTCCATAGTTTTAAAAAAGTGTCTGCATTCTTATCACAAGTTTTCCATGACTCAAAATACTTTTATGTACGTACTAACTTCATGCTACTTTCACAGTTATTCTACATTACTATCAAATAAGATATTCCTTCAAAAGAATTTATCTTCATTTAATTTTGGTGCTGATATTATTTATAGGTAAAGACCACAAACTAATATGTAATGATATGTTCTGGTGGATTTTATGGTAGGAAACATAATTACATATGGGTATCTATTTTAAGAAATATATCCATAAAAAAACAAGGTTACGACCAAGGTTATTATTTATTTTAATTTTGACATTACATTTTGAGTGTGGTTTCATTAAAAGGTAGGGTTAAAATGTTTAAGGAATATTTCTTAAAATATTATATGAAGAATAGATTGTTATATACAATCAATGAAAAAACAGGAAATCATATTGTTTAATGAAGGTAGAAACTAGAGACTGTTTTAGAGAAAATGGTAAAGTGAGATGTACTTGCTTAAAGTATTTAAAACCCTAGAACAGAAATCACATTCAGCATATTTCAAGATACCATGTGCTAGTCTGAACAATTTAACAGTTTTTTCACCTATAATACCTTCAGGACTTCAGTTTTTTTCACCTATAATACCTTACAAATTACATAACATAAATTCTTCCCGGGCGAATTTGAAATTTCATTCACTTAGGATGGAAAGCAACTGATTGATCTCCACGGCAGAACTTAAACTCTGTGATAACCATAGACAAAAACACTCTCAAACTTCTTAATCAGGGATCTGAATAACTTCAAATATAACTTGAAGATCTGTACAAGCTTACTTAAACTGAGTACAGTCACCAATAAGTAAAATACTTGTTGCTGAACACCTATTAGGCAGCATGCTAGCTATTTTCCTCAGTTGAGCACCATCTCTCATAAGAATCTTGTAAACTGTGGCAGATTGCATTTTTCAACACGAGTACAAGATCTCTCATTCGACCAAACTCCTCTTACAATGTAAAAATCACACATTCCCATCAAGAGCTGGGTCTGTGTTCCCTCCCCTTGAATATGGGTAGATCTGTGACCATGGAACAAATTACACTATGTGACTTCCAAGAATAAGCTACAAAAAGCAATACAGCTTCTGCTTGGTACTCTTTGGATCACTTGCTCTTGGAACCTAGCCAGCATTTTTTGAGAGGACACATATTACACGGGAAGAAGGGCCATAAGTATGTCCAAAACAACTGCCCTCAGAGCCACCAGACATGTGAATTAAGAAGCCTTTGAGATGACTCCAGCCTCTGTTACTGTCTTGTTGCAACTGCATCAGTTCAGTTTAGTTCAGTTCAGTTGCTCAGCCGTGTCTGACTCTTTGCGACCCCATAAAGCGCAGCATGCCATGCCTCGCTATTCATCACCAACTCCTGGAGTCCACACAAACCCATGTCCATTGAGTCGGTGATGCCATCTGACCATCTCATCCTCTGTCATCCCTTTCTCCTCCTGCCCTCAATCTTTCCTAGTATTAGGGTCTTTTCCAATGAGTCAGCTCTTCACATGAGGTGGCCAAAGTATTGGAGTTTCAGCTTCAGCATCAGTCCTTCCAATGAACACCCAGGACTGATCTCCTTTAGGATGGACTGGTTGGATCTCCTTGCAGTTCAAGGGACTCTCAACAGTCTTCTCCAACACCACAGTTCAAAAGCATCAATTCTTTGGCGCTAAGCTTTCTTTATAGTCCAACTCTCACATCTGTATGGAAAACACCCTTGTTTTGCATAGCCTTGACTAGACGGACCTTTGTTGACAAAGTAATATCTCTGCTTTTTAACATGCTGTCTAGGTTGGTCATAACTTTCCTTCCAAGGAGTAAACGCCTTTTAATTTCATGACTGCAGTCACCATCTGCAGTGATTGAGAATTCCCAAATCCAGTTAACCCCAAGAAGAATGAGAGATAATGACAAAAAATGACTGCTATTTTTATATGCTCTTACAATTTTGAGGTGATTTGCTACATGGCAATGATAACTACAGAACAAGATATGCATGACTATACTTCACAGGTGAGTGAGGAGAAGAACATGTGTAGCACAGAGCAAGTAAGAAGATGAATCAGAATTTTACACATATACTTATGACATCATGCTTCCTCAAAGATTTATTTCATTTGCAAAAAGAGTTTTGAAAAAATGTTTGGCATTAACATTCTTTGTCTGTGTGTTAGTCACTCAGTCATGTCCGACCCTTTGTTACCCCATGGATTATAGCCCACCAGGCTTCTCTGTCCATGGAATTCTCCAGGCAAGAATACTGGAGTAGGTTGCCATTTCCATCTCCAGGGGATCTTTCTGACGCAGGGATTGAACGTGGGTCTGATGCATTGCAGGCAGACTCTTTACAGACTGAGTCACAGGGAAGACTCACTTGAAAGTAGTTCAGTCATGTCTGACTCCTTGAAATCCCACGGAGTATAGAGTCCATGGAATTCTCCAGATCAGAATACTTGAGTGGGTAGCCTTTCCCTTCTCCAGGGGATCTTCCTAACCCAGGGATCGAACCCAGGTCTCCTGCATTGCAGGTGGATTCTTTACCAGCTGAGCCACAAGGGAAGCCCAAGAATACTGGAGTGGGTAGCCTATCCCTTCTCTTAATATTCTTTAAGAGGCAAAAAATAACCAAAGAAGCCATACTACCTCCAGTCTTTATGCAGATATCTGAAAAAAAACTCTATTAATGATTCCAGATAAGCCATCTGCCTTTGTAAAAAAATTATTATATAAACAGATTAGTTTGGTTCCATCCAATAATTGTTTCAAACTTTGTAAAGTCACTAGGCACACAAAATGTAGTGAATATGAAATAAATGGGAACTTTCAGACACCCTTGTTTTGCAGAATCTTGTTTTACTCCAGTTTTTTTTTTTTTAATCATCTACAGTTACACCTGGAGCTATCTCTGGTATCAAAAGAGAGATGGGAAAAGTCAGTTTCCAGCACATGGTTAAACTATCATCTTCCCCAGAAAGTCCAGTGATCTTTCCCAAAAGTAAAAAAAAAAAAAAAAAAATGGAATTTTATTGTACATTTTTGGATTTAGATTATTAAGTTTAAATCATAATTTATAAATATTGCAGGGAAGTTGGGAAGTTGACCTCCATTGTTAGAAACATTTCTTCATCCTTAAACAATTATGAAGTGCCTATTGTGTAAAAGAGTGAGTGAAGGCTGTTTTTGTACATACAGTGTACTAAGTATTTTAGCCACCATGTAAAGCAGAAATCACCCCTATTTAAGAGATGAGAAAATCAAGTCATAGACAGAAAATGATATATCAAGTCCCATAGAGAGATATTAAAATAGTAGAGTTGGAGTTTTAAGGAGATTGGCTTCCTCTTGCCTTCCACTTCTCAGCTGAAGAGAAGGTTCAATTGATATTTTCATCTAGAGAATACTCCTTTAACCCTAAGAGTTCCATTTTTAAAAAATTCAGCTTTTATTTCTTCATTTCACAGTGACTAAAATGACTTAGAGTCATTTTCATTTGATTTAACAAAATATTTTGGTCTCCTTTCCCATTTTTAAATTAAGCTCCATGAAAGCATTTCCATGTTGTTCTCAGAAAGACTTTCAGGAACTAGAAGAATTCTAGTATATAGTCTCAGCTCAGTTACATAATCACTGAGTAGATTAATAAAATCTATACATATAGGTGATTCACTTTGCTGTACAGGAGAAACTAATACAGTATTGTAAAGCAGTTATACTCTAATAATAAATTTAAAAAAAAATAAAATAAAAAAATCTGCATATTAATATTAGGATGTCTGAT
>SJYT01026607.1:504518-526134 GCA_006410635.1 Cephalophus harveyi | reverse complement strand
TATTAGGATGTCTGATCAAAAATCTGACTCTAAATATAAGAATTTTGTGTACCAGAAACTGAAAAACTAAAAAACAGTCCATATGGTATAACTTAGCCAGGTGGGTTTCTTTGTCCCTTTTCCTATTTTGCAGGTGGGTTTATTTTTCCCTTTATCTATTTTATAGATTAAAAAAATGGAAGGGTAAGACTGTATCTGTTCAAAGTCATATTATTATCTATATTCTTTCTGATGTTCCCTCTGGTTTCAAAATTCTGCTTGGAAATTTTCAGTGCACCGATCTTTAGAGCCGAGCTCAAACCTGACAATTCTCTTTCTAGGTCACTTGCTCAGTCACATCAGAAAGTATAAAAGCTTCTACGAAGCAGATCAATAGTGCTTTTAATCTAAGGAGAGCTCCCCACTGGCTGGCTTTGCGCCCTCTGTTTGCCAATTCTTCTGCACCATCTGCATTCAGTCTGAGTGTTGGGAGGGGCCAGTGACAGACAGAACGAAGGATCCCTGCCCCTACCTCCTCCTGACAGGAACATTGGGTTTAAAATCATCTACAAGTGCTTTTTCTGCTTTAGAAGGAAGCAATACTATATTCCACTTTGCATGGTTCCAAGACTATTTCTCAGCAACCTTAGAACTAGAAAGTACATCCTTTACCTTAGAATTCTGCATGTTACCTCAGGAAATTGCCAAACTCTACACCGGTTTTGATTCAAAAGTTTATTTATGAATCAATTTGGAACCTAGATTCTATCCTCCCATAGAAGAACTGATAAAAATCTAATAGGGTCCTCAGATCAAACCACAAAATTTCATTTAACACCTGATGTGCTTAAGGGAGTAAGCATGATACTGGCACCAATTTTGAGAACCTACATGGTGTTTATACTCTGGAAGGTTCTTTACACACTTCAATTTACTTAATCCTCCTAACAGCTCTATGAGTTAGAGATAACTTGGCTCAGAGGTTAAAGTGCCTGCCTCCAATGCGGGAGACCTGGGTTCGATCCCTGGGTCGGGAAGATCCCCTGGAGAAGGAAACGGTAACCCACTCCAGTATTCTTGCCTGGAGAATCCCCTGGATGGAGGAGCCTGTTAGGCTACAGTCCACGTGGTCGCAAAGAGTCGGACACGACTGAGCGACTTCACCTTCCTTCACCTTCATGATATCATGACAGGTACAAGGAACTGCGGCCCAGAAAGGGCAAGAAACTCTGTGAAGACCACACAGCCAGGAAGCAGCAGAGCTGGAACGTAACACTAAGCCTCTCTGATGCCAGACTTTGGGCTCTCTCCTCTGTACTCAACTAGCATTCAATACTTTCCTTCTCAAAAAGTGATGTTCCTGTGGGTAGATGTGGTTCCATTTTGACTACGTCCCTGCTTTTGGAATATCAAATGCATATTGTTATCTGAACTACTTCTCTACTTCCTAAGTGAACCTGCTTTGGTTCAGAAATCATCCTATTCCATCATACTATATGATTCTAGGATGGCTGACTTTTGATTGGTTTCAGTCAGTCACGGTGAAGTGAAGTCGCTCAGTCGTATCCGACTCTTTGTGATCCCACGGACTGTAGCCTACCAGGCTCCTCCGTCCATGGGATTTTCTGGGCAAGAGTACTGGAGTGGGCTGCAATTTCCTTCTCCAGGATATCTTCCCAACCCAGGGATTGAACCCAGGTCTTCTGCACTGTTCAGTTCAGTTCAGTCGCTCAGTCATGTCCGACTCTTTGCGACCCCATGAATCGCAGCACGCCAGGCCTCCCTGTTCATCACCATCTCTCGGAGTTCACACAGACTCACATCCATCGAGTCAGTGATGCCATCCAGCCATCTCATCCTCGGTCGTCCCCTTCTCCTCCTGCCCCCAATCCCTCCCAGCATCAGAGTCTTTTCCAATGAGTCAGCAGTTCGCATGAGGTGGCCAAAGTACTGGAGTTTCAGCTTTAGCATCATTCCTTCCAAAGAAATCCCAGGGCTGATCTCCTTCAGAATGGACTGGTTGGATCTCCTTGCAGTCCAAGGGACTCTCAAGAGTCTTCTCCAACACCACACTTCAAAAGCATCAATTCTTCGGCGATCAGCCTTCTTCACAGTCCAACTCTCACATCCAGACATGACCACAGGAAAAACCATAGCCTTGACTAAATGGACCTTAGTCGGCAAAGTAATGTCTCTGCTTTTGAAAATGCTATCTAAGTTGGACATAACTTTTCTTCCAAGGAGTAAGCGTCTTTTAATTTCATGGCTGCAGTCACCATCAGCAGTGATTTTGGAGCCTAAAAATATAAAGTCTGGCACTGTTGTCTGAGCCACCAGGGAACTGGTTTAGGCATTAGGATGTGAGATAATCCAAGATAATCCAATCAAATACAAGAAAAATATCCTGGGCAGTTTCTTGAAAATTCTTATTCTTAGAGGAGGCATACATTTAGATTATGATAAACAAGGAATAATCAATAAATGGTTTCAACAACTGGGTAGCTTTTAGGGGAAAAATTATTAGAATTGTTCTTAACTATCCATTTGCACCAGTTTTAGTAGGATCAAAGTTTAAAAAAGAGAACTAGAAGAAACCATGGGAGAATCTTTCTGAAGTGCCCTTTCAATAGCAGTCATCTATAACTATGACCTCCCCCTGCTGACAAAAAGTCATCAAATACAAGATAAAAGAATTTAAAACAATATAAAATAATAACATTTCAAATGGAGAAAAAAATCACAAATTTAAAAGACAAAGAGCAACCTGAAAATTATTTGAATTCTATGTCACCAAAAAATGGTTAATGCTTTTATTATATAAATAATGCTCACAAACTGGTAAGAAAAAATACTACTCCAACTGACAAAAATTGGGAAACATGAAAATCTCTGAGATAAATAAATCCTACTTGTTCTTTAGTTCAGTTCAGTTGCTCAGTCGTGTCCAACTCTTTGTGACCCCATGAATCACAGCACACCAGGCCTCCCTGTCTATCACCAACTCCCAGAGTTCACTCAGACTCACGTCCATCGAGTCAGTGATGCCATCCAGCCATCTCATCCTCTGTCATCCCCTTCTCGTCCTGACCCCAATCCCTCCCAGCATCAGAGTCTTTTCCAATGAGTCAACTCTTCGCATGAGGTGGCCAAAGTACTGGAGTTTCTTAAGCACGTGTAAAGATGCTCCGTCTCTCTCACAGTAAGAAAACTGCAAATACTTGATATTTCACACAGACATAAACACACATGTATAAGGGATGGCAAGAATGTGAACAGTTTATTTTAATTAATTTTATCCTTTTTATTTTAAAATCATGTTCAGGCATATTCTATAGCAAAAACAAGTTAAATAACATTGATATATAGAACTTTTGCTGAGACTACTTCCTTCAATTTATCTTTCAAGTTCTGAAATATGCCATTTAGTGTAAGGCCAGTCATTATTATAGAGAATGTTTGTGTAGATGTGAGAGGTAAGCAGATTGGTACCTATTCACTGTCAACTACAAATTGGCACTTACCAAGAACATTGCCAACTGAACTACAAAGGCATGTGCCATCTGCCTCTATGGAGATTGAACCCCATGCTGCTATAGCTGTTGACCTTCAACAACCCCTGAGGGAGTTCAGGGTGCAGTGAGGCACTCTGTGCTCCAGGGAATCTGGTAGGACAGGTATTTAGATGGTTGGATGCTTTTAGGAACAGATTTTATTATCTCAATCCTTGCATCTCCTCATATCTCTAGAGAAACACTAAATCCCTTCATGGTGATATCAGACCCTCATGACTAACAAAAAACCTTTTGTAAAATGAGTGCTTCACAGTATTGAACTCCCCCTTCACCAAAACCTTATATATTGACTTTCCCCCACTGCCGCTTTGGAGCAGTCTCTCAGAGCTATCGGAGATGCTGCCTCCCGGGCTGCAGTCCTCATGTTGCCCCAAATAAAACTTAACTCACAACTCTCAAGTTGTACATCTTTTATTAGTGGACATCACTTATGAAACAGAGAAAGAGCAATGGATAAGAAGGAGGAGGAGGAGATAAAATGACTGAACTGCATAATTTAAAGACACACCCTAAGGAAGATCTGGAAGCAAGGGGGAGTGTGTGAAGGAAGACAGTTACAGATAAGATTGACAAAACTTGGTAGGTTAGATAAAGTTGAAATCCACACTTAACAGACAGGAAGGAAAAGGTACTAGGAATAATCCACAGAAAGTGAAAGTGAAGTCGCTCAGTGTCCCACTCTTTGGGACCCCATGGACTGTAGCCTACCAGGTTCCTCAGTCCATGGAATTTTCCAGGCAAGAGTACTGGAGTGGGTTGCCATTTCCTTCTCCAGGGGATCTTCAGAACTGGGTAGAAATTAAGAACCAACTAGGCATGGAGAAGTTCAGGGAGGAGTCATATATGGCTAGATAGGTTCAAGACCTGATGAGAATAAATATCCAGAGACCATTGGCCCCATGGGCCAAGATGAGGTCAGGCTTAAATACATTGAACTTGAGATTATGGTAAGACATCCATGCATGGAAACTACTAGTCAGTAGGTAGATGAAAACTGTAGAACTGAACCATTTAAAGGGAAGGATCACAGCCCTGAGAAGCATGAATTGTGTCTAAACAGACACAAACATTGAGGGCATGAACACGTTTTGCATGTTGGTCACTTATTTCTTCTAGTTTGTGAGCATCTAAATGTCATTTTTAGTTCTAAAGTATTTTCTACTTTTTCTCCACCTAACCATATACTTTATAAAGATAGATCAAAACTATGTAAAGTAACTCTTTTTCTTAATTTTAACTTTAATTATTTTGAAGAGACCCACAAGTATGTTTTTTTTTCTATTTTCCCCTTTGTTATTAGAAGAGCCAATTTTATTGTTCATGTATAATTACTACTTTTGCAATGTTTTACATATTTTTATAATACAGAGGCTGATTCTCTGTAGTGTTTCTATATGTTCTACAGTTAATATCTCTATTTTAAATGTTCAACTGCTTATTTCACAAATGGACAAATAATTATTTACCTGTCCTATTGGTGACAGGCAGACTGCCAGGAGGTGGACAGCTATTGTTCATCAGGCAAAGAGGAGGAAGAGAAAGATTTCTTTTTCTTCCCAAATGCTTTCCAGCATTTATAAATATTAGAAGACTGACAATAATGATGATGAAAAAGGAAGAGATCCCTGGCTGATCTGGCTGGGGGTTTCAAAGTGCAAAACCTCAAAACTCTACTGGAAGTGATGATACCTGCTTTGAGTCCCAGTTCTGCCAGTTACTCACTGCTTACACAAACCCTTCATTCCATTAAAATTTCTCCTATATTAAAATGAGTCCAATAAGATCATTGCAAAGGTTTTTTGTAATGGTCAAATGAGATGTGTATTCAAAAGGCTTTCCAAAACTGCAAATATTAGATACAGAAGAGAAGTGCTTTTTTGCTCTGGCAAGATTGATAGGGATGTAATTCTTTTTTATTAATATAAAATTATAAGAATATAGGTAAAATATGGGCTTCCCAGGTTGTGGTAGTGGTAAAGAACCCACCTGCCAATGCAGGAGACATAAGAGATATGGGTTCAATTCCTGGGTTAGGAAGTTCTCCAGGAGGTGGGATGGCAAACCCACCCCCAGTTTTCTCTCCTGGAGAATCCTATGGAAATAGGAGCCTGGTGGGCTACAGTCCATGAGGTCACAAAGAGTTGGACACAACTGAAGTGACTTAGCATGCATGCATGCCTGCCATGGGTGACTTTCCAAAGCCTGATTCCTTTACTTTGTGAGCTTATTAGAGAGCAGAAGACATTGTTTGGGGGAACTCAAAGTGTTTATTAAATCAATGTGGGCATCTATGCCCTACGTTATGCAAGGAACACAAAGATCTGCCTTTATAGGCAGAAACATAGGTATGTCCTTCTTTCTTTTTTTTCCTACCATGTTGCTTCCAGCATAATGGTAGTTTCAACAATGCTTCCAGAAGGATGAGGCTCATGTGCAATCAACAAAGGAAGAAGGGAACCACTTGAGACCTCAGGGTACCTTGGAAGGGCCATGCAATACCAATCCTATTGTTAGCTTGTGGGTAATGGATGCCCTTCTAAGGTTTGTATCCCTAGGTATTAGACAGCAGCAGCCAGAGAAACACTCCCTCAACGATGTCCACGTCCTAATCCCTAGAACATGTGGATGTGTTACATTACATGTCAATGAAGAATTAAGGTTGCAGATGAAATTGTTTACTGATCAGCTAGCCTTAAGATAGGTCCCTATATAATCCAGGTGGGCCCCATGCATTCAGGAGTCCTATAAAGTAGGAGAGAGAGGCAGAAGAGTAGGTCAAAATGATGTGATAAGAGTAAAGACTCAACTTGCCCTTGTTATCTTTGAAGATGGAAGGGGCCATGGACCAGGGAAGGTGAGGAGCCTTTAAAAGCTGGAAAAGACAAGGAAATGGTATGTCCCTTAGAGGCTGCAGAAGGAAGGCAGTCCCACTGACAGCTTTTTTAGCCCAGTGAGACCCAGGATGAACTTCTACACCATAAGATAACGTGTGTGTGTCTGCATGCTTAGTCACTCAGTCATGTCTAACTCTTTGCGACCTCATGGACTGTAGCCCACCAGGCTCATCGGTCCATGGGATTCTCCAGGCAAGAATACCATTCTCTTCTCCAGGATATCTTCCCAACACAGGGATCAAACCTGTGTCTCCTGCATTGCAGGCAGATTCTGTACCAACTGAGCCACCAGGGAAGCCCCATAATATAATAAATTAAATAAATTTGCGCTGTTTTAAACCACTAAATTTGTTATTATTCATGACAGCCACAAGAGGAAACTAATATATAGATTCATAATCAGTTAAGAGTGGCTTCATCCGGATTGAAAAAGAAGTAAAACTCTGTTTACAGATGATATGATCCTCTACATAGAAAACTCTAAAGACACCGCCAGAAAATTACTAGAGCTAATCAGTGAATATAGTAAAGTTGTAGGATATAAAATTAATACACAGAAATCTGTTGCATTCCGGTACACTAACAAGGAGAAAACAGAAAGAGAAATTGAGGAAACCATCTCATTCACCATTACAAAGAAAAGAATAAAATACTTAGGAATAAATTTACCTAAAGAAACGAAAGACCTATATTTAGAAAACTATAAAACACTGATGAAAGAAATAAAAGATGACACAAATAGGTGGAGAAATATACCATGTTCGTGGACTGGTGAAATGATTGGTGAAATCATTATAGTGAAAATGAATATACTACCCAAAGCAATCTATAAATTGAATGCAATCCCTATCAAGCTACCAACGGTATTTTTCAGAGAACTAGAACAAATAACTTCACAATTTGTATGGAAACACAAAAAGCCTCAAATAGCCAAAGCAATCTTGAGAAAGAAGAATGGAACTGGAGGAATCAACCTGCCTGACTTCAGGCTCTACTATAAAGCCACAGTCATCAAGACAGTATGGTACTGGCACAAAGACAGAAATATAGATCAATGGAACAAAATAGAAAGCCCAGAGATAAATCCACACACCTATGGACACCTTATCTTTGATAAAGGAGGCAAAAATACACAATGGAGAAAAGACAATCTCTATAACAAGTGGTGCTGGGAAAACTGGTCAACCACCTGTAAAAGAATAAAACTAGAACACTTTCTAACACCATACACAAAAATAAGCTCAAAATGGATCAAAGATCTAAATGTAAGACTAGAAACCATAAAACTCTTAGAGGAAAACATAGGCAGGAAACTCTCTGACATAAATCACAGCAGGATACTCTATGACCCACATCCCAGAGTAATGGAAATAAAAGCAAAAATAAACAAATGGGACCTAATTAAAATCTTTTGCACAATGAAGGAAACTATAAGCAAAGTGAAAAGGCAACCTTTAGAATGAGAGAAAATAATAGCAAGCAAAACAACTGACAAAGAATTAATCTCCAAAATATACAACTAGCTCATGCAACTCAATACCAGAATAATAAATGACCCAATCAAAAAATGGGCCAGAGAACTAAACAGACATTTCTCCAAAGAAGACATACAGATGGCTAACAAATACATGAAAAGATGCTCAACATCACTCATTATCAGAGAAATGTAAATCAAAACCACAATGAGGTACCATCTCCTGCCAGTCAGAATGGCTGACATCAAAAAGTCTACAAACAATAAATGCCGGAGAGGGTGTGGAGAAAAGGGAACCCTCTTACACTGTTGGTGGGAATCAAACTAGTACAGCCATTATGGAGAACAGTGTGGAGGTTCCTTAAAAAACTGGAAATAGAACTGCCATACGACCCAGCAACCCCACTGCTGCACACACACACCAGGAAAACCAGAATTGAAAGAGACACATGTACCCCAATGTTCATTGCAGAACTATTTACAATAGCCAGGACATGGAAGCAACCCAGATGTCCATCAGCAGATGAATGGATAAGAAAGCTGTGGAACATATACACAATGGAATATTACTCAGCTGTAAAAAAGAACACATTTGAGTCAGTTCTAATAAGGTGGATGAAACTGGTTCTTCTGTTTTAATACACCAATACAGTATATTAACTGTATAAGAAAAAGAAACACCAATACAGTATATTAACACATATATATGGAATTTAGGAAGACAGTAATGATGACCCTATGCAAGACCGCAAAAGAGACACATACGTAAAGAACAGAGTTTTGAACTATGTGGGAGAAGGCAAGGGTGGGACGATTTGAGAGAATAGCATTAAAACGTGTATATTATCATATGTAAAATAGATGACCAGTGCAAGGTTGATGCATGAAGCAGGCCACTCAAAGCTGGTGCTCTGGGACAACCCAGAGAGGGTGGGGAGGGAGGTGGCAGGGGTGTTCAGGATGGGGGGACACATGTACATCCGTGGCTGATTCATGTTGATGTATGGCAAAACCCACAATACTGTAACTTAATTAGTCTCCAATTAATATAAAAATTTAATTTAAAAAGTGGCTTCATCTAAGAGATATAGATTTTTATCCACGTGAACATAAATGATTCAGTATAGGTTTTTCAAGTGTTACAGTTCAGCTACTAGACCCTAACTTTCATTTTCTCTTGAACCCACTCCAATCAGCAACACTTCCAAAAAAACGACACAATAGTGAAATTGCTCTCATTAAAGCAAATATCAACCAGAGTGAGTGTATAACATATTGGCCAAAGTGGGATAGTTTAGAGAGTGAAGAGGTATTATTAGAAAAGCCATGTGATAACTGCTATATGTCAAGATTTCCCAGGGACCTTATTTCACTGACATTTCATAGGCTAATTTTTAATACTAATGTTACTTGAACTGATTAATCAGTAATAATTAATCATATTAAACACTATTCTCTCCCTGAAACACTTTCTTCTCCTGGCTTCTACAATACCACACGCTCCCATCTTTCATGTCTTCTTTAGCAATCCTTTTTATCCCATTTGCTGATTCCACCTCCTCTCTAAGGTGATCTCATCTAGGTGACTTTTTTTCCCCTAGGTGATCTCAGCCAGTTCATTGGATTTACATGCTATCTGTGTTGTTGATGACTTTCGAATGACTTATCCTCAACTCCTATCTTAGAACTCCAGGTTTATATACAAGTCTCATAAGCATCTCAAGATTAACACATTCAATGTGATACACTGCATTAATAAAATTAAGGATAAAAATCATATGACCATCTATCTTAATACGATTGACTCTGAAAAAATTCAATCTGAAAAAGATTCTGAAAGAATTCAGTACCCATTGAATTGAAAAAATTTAGAAAAAGAATCTGAAAAAATTCTGAAAAAATTCAATACCCATTCATGATAAAAACGCACCATAAGCTGGGGACAGAAGGAACTTATCTCAAAACAATAAAGGACATACATGACAAGTCCACAGCTAAATATTTTCTCCCATTCTGTAGGCTGCCTTTTCATTTTGTTGTTGGTTTCCTTTGCTGTACAGAAGCTTTTCGGTTTGGTGTAGCTCCACTTCTTTATTTTTGCTTTTGTTGCCCTTGGCTTTGGTGTCAGATCCAAAACATCATTAGTAATACCCACATCAAGAAGCTTACCAGCTTTGTTGTATTCTGGCAAGCTTATGGTTTCAGGTGTTATATTCAAGTCTTTTATCCATTTTGAGCTGATTTTTGTGTATAGTGTAAGATAGTCTTCTTCATTCTTTTGCATGTATCTAATTTTCCAGTACCACTTACTGAAGAGACTATCCTTTCCACCCTGCATATTCTCATATCCTTTGTTGTAAATTAATTGACCATACATGTATGGGTTTATTTCTGTTAAAGTATCCATATACTCAAAGCAGTCAAAAGATTCAATGCAATCGCTATCCAAATTCCTATCACATTTTTCAAGAAAACAGAACAATCCTAAAATGTGTATGGAACCACAGAAGTCCCCAAATAGCCAAAGCAATCTTGAGAAAGAAGACTAAAGCTGGAGACATCAAGTTCTCTGATTTCAGTTTATATTACAAAACTATAATAATCAAAATAGTACTGGCATAAAAAAAGACACAGAGATGGAACAGAAGAGAGAGACCCAAAATAATCTCAATCTCTGTCAAAATTCCAATTGCATTTTCAGAAAATTAGAGCAAATAATTCTCATTTTTTTAATGGAACAGTTAAGGTCAAAGCTATTTGAAAAACATATATCTGATAAGGGGTTAATATCCAAAATATATACAGAACTCATACAACTCAATAGCAAAAAAAAAAAAAAAAAAGAATCCAATTAAAATATGGGACACCACAGACAAACCTAGAGGACATCATGCTAAGTGAATAAGCTAGATACGGAAAAATAAATATTATATGATCATATTATCTCATTATACATTGAATTTTTTTAAAAAAAGTAGCAGTAGTCAAACTCATAGAAACAGAGAGTAGAAAAGTTGTTCGCCAGGGGCTGCAAGGAGAAAATCACGGGAGTTATTATTTTTTTTTAATGGATACAGATCTTCCATTTTGCAAGATGAAAAGAATTCTGGAGATGGATGGTGGTGATGGTTAGATAATTTTATGAATGTATTCAAAACCACTGAATTTCACACTTAAAAATGGTTAACATGGTCACTTTTATGTTATTTGTATTTGACCACAAAAAAATATTGGGGGGAAAGAAAGAAAAAATAGTATCTTGCCTGGATTACTACTATAGTATTCTAACTAGTCTCCTTGCTTCCATCCTTATTCTTTTAAGTCTCCTCTCCACAAAGCAGCCACGTTGAAATATCATGAGTTTATGTCACCCCTCCAATAGCTTTCTGCTGCTGCTGCTAAGTCACTTCAGTCGTATCCGACTCTGTGCGACCCCATAGACGGCAGCTCACCAGGCTCCCCCATCCCTGGGACTCTCCAGGCAAGAACACTGGAGTGGGTTGCCATTTCTTTCTCCAATGCATTAAAGTGAAAAGTGAAAGGGAAGTCGCTCAGTCGTGCCCGACTCTTAGCGACCCCATGGACTGCAGCCCACCAGGCTCCTTCATCCATGGGATTTTCCAGGCAAGAGTACTGGAGTGGGGTGCCATTGCCTTCTCCGAATAGCTTTCTACCTCAATGGTAATAAAAATCTTTACTATTACTTATAAGGCCCTATGTGATCTGGTCCATTACTATGTCTCCAGCAATGTGCCCCTAACCCATGCCTTTCCTTGAATACTCCAAATATTCCCACGACGCAGTGATTTTGTATTATCTGTGTTTCTTCCTCATGTGTTTATCTTCCCAAAGGCATCCATACCTCTTTCCAGTCTTTACTCAATATTTATTTTCTTAGTGAATCCTCTGACTACACACTGATATTTTAACATTTTCCCACCATGTACTGCATATTCCACTGTCCTCTTTTATATTTTTACTTTTAGCATTTACTATTGTACTTCCTACTATATTTTACTTATTACACATTACTTTCATTTTATTTGAAATTTTATTCTACTTATACAGTTTATCTTGTTCACATTATGACTCTCCCATGAGCACATGCCCTCCATCAAGGCAGGAATTATTTTGTATATTTGTTTAATTATGTGTCATTTGGTCCTATAATAATACCTGCTACATAGGTGATTAATGCATAAGTGTAAAATTATTACATAAATGAATACTATTCAATGTGTGAGAATAATAATAGAGAAAATTCAGTGGCAGTATAATTAACATGAACTTGGTATTAGATAAATCTGAACTTGAAACCAGGCCCTGCCACTTATTGGTTAGGTCTTGAAATTTGGATTAAACTGACCAATTTGAAAAGAAGATATAAGTCATTCTAGGCTGAGAGATGGAGAAGGCGATGGCACCCCACTCCAGTACTCTTGCCTGGAAAATCCCATGGGCGGAGGAGCTTGGTGGACTGCAGTCCATGGGGTTGCTAAGAGTCAGACACGACTGAGCGACTTCACTTTCACTTTTCACTTTCATGCATTGGAGAAAGAAATGGCAACCCACTCCAGTGTTCTTGCTTGGAGAATCCCAGGGATGGGGGAGCCTGGTGGGCTGCCGTCTATGGGGTCACACAGAGTTGGACACGACTGAAGCGACTTAGCAGCAGCAGCAGGCTGAGAGAAACATAAAAGCTAAGACACAAAATTTCTTCACACTATGCAGGAGAAAAGTGATTTCATTTGGTTGGAGTAAAGAAAACATAAAATAGATTAGTGTGAAACAAGCATGGAAATATAAATTGTTAATAGATCATGGAATTTATTGATGAAATTTGGGAGAATGGAATTGTCAGAGAGGCAAAAGGAAGTGAAGAAAGTTTTGTGAATTGCATTATTAAAGCTGTTAATAAGAAAATCTAATCTGATTTAGAGAGGACTAAGCTAAAAAGAGTGATATTGATTGCAAAGCTATTTCTGTAATCTAGAAGACATGCAGTGAGAGCCTGAATCAGAGGGCACTTATACCGAGGGGAATACTGAGGGGACATAACTTAGTGAAGAAATACGTGAAGAAAGAATTGACAATACATGTCTCCTTACTGAATATCAGATCACTACAGACAAAAGAGTATGTCACATATTTAAGTCTCAAGAACAGCTGAATAGCATCTTCATTTACATAACCAAAAGGACAATAAGCAGGTTTGTGAGCAATGAAACAAGGTCTGCTTCAGGTTATCAGAGGTTTGAGAAATCAGTGGACATCAAGATATAGATACATATCAAAGAGTTGGAAATGAGGCTGTAAATCAAGAGAGATTGGAAGTAGTGAAGACATAGATACAATGATCATAGGGGCAGAGAACTTGAAGTCAAGAGACTAAATCATACTGACAAGAGACAATGTATACAAAAAAGAAGGTCAAAGGATCTCACACCAGATACTTATGCTAAGGGAGTTGAAAGAGGAGTAAAAGCCACATAAGGAAAGAGACACAGGACAGTTAGAGATGAAGAAGAAGCTGTTAAGTCTAGAGGCTATAAGAAATGTATTACAATAACAGTACAAAACCTGAGAGGTGATAAAAAGACACTGGATTTGGTGATGAAGTATAATTATTTGTTGAATAAACAAATGAATATATAAAGCATAGACTACAAAACATGATCAGTGAAAGGGTCATAAAATAGTACATTCACAAGATAAAATGGAGTGGTGTGTCTGGAGAGAGGAGGTGTACACCTACAGGAGTTTTGGTTAGTATGAGGTGCATGGAAAAAGAGGAATGGAAAGCAAAAACAGATATTGGGGATTTTGGATATTAGATTAGGAGTAGAATGAGAGGTATGATCAAAGCCATAAAAATAGAAATTCAGTGTAACTGTAAAAACGACATCCTCCACTCAAGAATGGGTAGTAGTTAAGTGATACAATGAAGGAAAAGTTGGGGTTCACATCAGATCCTATTTCTTCTTGGCAAATTATGAGAAAAACTGATTTATAGGCAGAAATCCTGAGACAGGTCAGACTGCTTCACCTAAATATATTCACAAACTGCAATGACTATAAATCAGATTTTCTAAGTTGGGACAGAAGGGAATAATTAATGTTTCTAAGATATTGGACCAACCTAGATAGCATATTGAAAAGCAGAGACATTACTTTGCCAACAAAGGTCTGTGTAGTCAAGGCTATGGTCTTTTCAGTGGTCATATATGGATGCGAGAGTTGGACTGTGAAGAAGGCTGAGCACCGAAGAATTGATGTTTTTGAACTGTGGTGTTGGAGTCCCTTGGACTGCAAGGAGATCCAACCAGTCCATTCTGAAGGAGCTCAGCCCTGGGATTTCTTTGGAAGGAATGATGCTAAAGCTGAAACTCCAGTACTTTGGCCACCTCATGCGAAGAGTTGACTCACTGGAAAAGACTGATGCTGGGAGGGATTGGGGGCAGGAGGAGAAGGGGACGACAGAGGATGAGATGGCTGGATGGCATCACTGACTGGATGGACGTGAGTCTGAGTGAACTCCGAGAGATGGTAATGAACAGGGAGGCCTGGCGTGTTGCAATTCATGGGGTTGCAGAGAGTCAGACACGACTGAGCAACTGAACTGAACTGAACTGAAGATACTGGAAACTCTTAAGATAATTTAGGAATTTTATGTTTCCCATAGAGAACAGTCACCACATGGCTCTTCCGTTACAGAAAACTTAATCCTTCCTTATAGACCACCAGGTAAACATTTGAATGAAACCCTCTGATGGAATCCAATCTGGCCTGTCATTTGAAGTGGATCAGATACAACCTGTAGGAGGCAGGACAGGCTCAGCCCCTCTGAGAAACTCTTCAGAAAAATATTCTCAGTAAATAATATATAAACTTCTCAAACCTAACTACATGTAGCACCATTTTCTGCTGTGGTTCCTTTAAAAACAGGCAGAATATATCATTCCTCAACTGATTCATGTTTCTTCTTTTCTAAAGGATAACAACAGATTTATTTCAGTGGCTTCTGTTAAATTAAGACAGATAAGTGAACTGTTGGATATTTTATGATACAGCACATATTTTGTAATATTTAGACAAAGGGAGAGTGAACAAATACCATCTAACAAAATTAAGTCCATTTATAATTACTTCATTAAGGAGTCATACCTGAGCAATGCCTTAATGAGATGGTAATGAGGTAAAAATGCACTGCCAGAGTAGGCACTGGAGAAAATCTTCTGGAAAAGGCAGCCCAATAAACTGAAAATAAGGGGGAAAATACTTCCCTCTTTGTCTTGCCTTACACTTCTTTATTTTAGGAGGAATGACACCTGTTTTTTAAGGCTTGGAATTTTCTTTTGGAGTATGGTAATTAAAAAAAAAAAAGCCTAAAGAGTCAGGGAGAGTCAGGAGGGTGCGAGAAGAGAAGAAAGGAAGTGTGGATGTACTACAAATGGAGATAAAAAATAGTACCTCTCAACTCTGAGAGTCATTATAAAGATTTTGCTAGTTCATATGATGTATGCTCATAGCATATAGTTAACACTCAGTAACGTGTGGCAGAATTCTTTTCATTTACTGAATATGAAGAAACTGATGAAGTTATTTTGTTCAAGAATATACAATTGACCTTTGTGAAAATGTGGATGGGAATCTAATTGAAGATGAGACTGAGTCACATAAACACTCTCACTCATCTCCTTTGTTCAACTTGGCAAGAAAACCAGCCAAGGATAAAGGGCATTGGGATTCCCTGAAATATGTTCCCTTGGGGAAATCTTTCGGTGTTAAAAAACTTTCAAACTCACGCATCAATTAACTGCTCCAAATAAATCACAAATTAAATACAACCACTATCTTAACAAAACTGATGAGTCTCCAATGAGATCAAGACAATAATTTCTAAATCCCCATTCACAGTGCTGTATTTACAAAAGTCACTTCTGCAAGAACTTTTGAAATTGTTCTTCTAAGCAAAATATATGCTATTTTATCTTAAAAGGAAGTTTTATCTAATCCAGCAATTCTAGCACACTTCATTTCCATGCTCTAACATGTAGAGGCTATAGCTTCTTGTATTTTTTGGTTTTCTACAGTATTGCAATAATGAAGGAAAACTCCACTGAGAAGATTTGTTACATGGAAAATATTGAATGGTGCATAGAATCTGACCTGGTTTGAGTGTGACTTTCTTGTATAAATACTACAGAGCCTGCTATCAAGTTTAAATTAGCCAAATTAAAATATATGAAGAAGCTTCCAGTTATATTTTTCTTAAATAGAATACAAATACATATATAGAGAGAGTGAATATATAATAAGGGTGTCTATATAGAGAATACATTTCCCTTAGGAATCAGATATCTAGAAAAATCTACCCAAGTAATGTGACTAGCAAATTATATGCATTTTCTCATTCTATTAAATGAGCTCTCTTTAATGAGTTTCATGATTTGGTATAACCATTGTAACCTTCATAATAGCTAATCTTACAGGTAATTATATAATGAGAGTACAAATCACTATTTTGAGAATCGTCAGTCATGAAGAATGAACATATGGTTAAACCTAGAGAGTTCTCAACAGTAAAAACAGCATCGTGTCAAGTATCTAATACAGCTGAGAACCATGAAATGACTCTGGATGAAGAAGGGGGGAAAAAAAAAAAAAGCACTGCAAAATTCAAACAGACACACAAAAACCATGTTAGGTTATCTTGGATGAAGAAGTTCTTTGGTTTGGAGAACAGAGAGTAGTAAATGTTGACAGACCTGTGAAGGAAATGGGCTCCGTGTGGGGTCAGAGGTGGAGACATAAGCAGCCTGGGTGTAGGCATAGCTCTTGAAGCGAGGCTGAGGAGAGGAAGGAGTTCGTTCATAGCCCTGTGCTAGACTGACAGTGATCTGCAGAAGGGTTTGGGGAAGGAAGACAGAGAGGAGGAGGAGGAGACAACATAAGTAACCCTGAAAGGAGCTGCTTTCCAACATGCTAGAAAAACAAATATCAAACGGAAACAGTGAGCTGAAAAATGCAATCCAAAACATATGTAAGTGATACTCGAAACTGGTACACTCCAAGCACTGCGGTGTGTTCAATGTCGTGTCGGAAAGCAGGCAGTCAGGGAAGAGAGGAGGATGGGGTTTCATCATAAAGATTCCATACTGACACACCTTCAGCACGAATACAGGATGTGGCCCTGCCATCCGGCGAAAACAAGCATCCCAAAGCAATTTTCTCTGAACCCAAAGTAAACAAAACCAGAATTCATCATGTCAATACCCTGGAAAGGACTGGAGCTTTCATAAGCTAAATATAGAATTAGCTCAGTAGAGTGAGAAAATGAGGCCTGAGAGCTTTCCACGCCTTCAGCAGAAATTTCTCTAAAGGCTTTTTCATCGTTGTGTCAAATAATTAAAAAAAAAAAAACAACAAAACAAAACACCCTAAATATTCTTCTTGGGAAGAAGAGCAAGACATGTAATAGAAGAATCCCGCTGGATTCTATACAATAATATCATAGACGTCTTTACCATATGTATTCCTATTTAAATTTTACTTAAATTATTTTAAACTAATTTCATCTTACCAAAAATGTTACTTTGAGCATTCAAAATTTGTTAACACATCAGCAAGTTGCCACTAAAAGTAAGACATTATTATTAAACAGAGTATTTGCCTTTTGCTCTTGGTCTAGTTCCCTGCTTTGTGCTCTAGCTGATGGAAAGTTTAATATGTATATGACTCTATCTTTTATCTTATATCATTTTACACAATGGAAATACAATCTATTCTGTGTACTAAATTCATATAAAATGGTGCTTACCAATAGCAGAGCATTTTAAAAATGTGTCTTTAAAACAACATTATAGTTCATGATATCAGGTAAAATTTAGGTTCACAGAGCCCTCTCTCTCATTTTCTCTCTCCAAAGACACACACACACACACTATAAGCTAAGCTGTATATATACTTTTGCACATATATGCATGTGTGAATATATATATATATATATATATACACACACACACAATGCTACATATATGCATATATGTGTATCTATCCACAGATTATATAGATATGTGTGTATTATCACTAAAACTCCATATCAAACAGGAAATACCATGACTATTAGCTATCTTTTCCATCTTTTACCTGTTGAGAGTAGTGCATTTGATGATGTAGTTGAAAATGTTCTTCTCTTGTAACTTTTGATGGCCTTGGCAACATTTCCACCTCCTGGATGGCTTCGAGGCTCACTTGTTGAGGCAAAACTTGGAAGAGAGATGTGACGTACATTAAGATGGACTTCTTATCTGGATAAGTGGTGGCAACATCTGTAAGCACATTAACACCACATATCAATTTTGGGTTTCTATGTCTGAGTCTCTCAAAGGGGATGAACAAGTCAATGTTACAGGAAGAAGATGGATTAATGAGCACTCGATTGTCCATGAATGTCCTCCAGAGACTAATTAGAACATGATAATCAGGCTTAAAATGTATTTCCAATTTGGCAGACCAATGAGATGCACACTAAAGTTAATTTCTTTTTCTTGTTCACATAAAAACTTCATTCTACTATACTTTTTCTGAAGTCAAATTGCCAAACCAGCCCATCTGAGAGAGTGGTTTTCATTAGATAAGAAACAAAAATAAAACACTGCCTCTTCCTTACCATGGAAAGTTATAACAGCATGTCAATTAAAATGGTGCACTGGTAATTAAACAATTACACCAAAGAGCTTAATGCCCTGGCTTCCAGTAAAGAAAGCTCGTACCTCCTAATCAAATTTTGCTGGTGATTAAGCATGTAAAGAGCAAAATAATGTCTCTGTGTTGAAATGAGCCATGTATTTCTACAATCAAAATAAAATAAAAAAACTATATACCATATGCACAATGATTTGTAATATTCCTTAAGTATATTAAAATTATTTGTTTACATTATGGTACATCTGTTAAAGTCAGATGTCGCTTTCCTTCTCAGATGTTAGAGATATATTTAAAAGTCCTTCACATAAAGTTGATCTGACATTATATCCTTTGCCACATCTAGGGAATGAAAGAAACCCAGCATTTAAAGTCAATAATAATTCATAATAACACATACAATAAGCAGCAGCTCCTTCAAAACCTTCTTTTGCTACTTGGCATTACAATTTACCCACTGTGCTCATTCCAGGGAACCAAAATGTAAAAATAATCCTTTATGTGAAGTGTATCATTAATCCCAGAAGTGTTAAAACATAAATCCTGGCAGGAGGCCAGGACAACTTAGCAGCAATGTGCCACGCATTTTTCTTGCCATAAATTTATCCTAGCTCAGCTAGCATGAAAGGATCTGTTTTAAGTTAAACATGTATATTCTGATCAGGTGTTCTGATTATAAGTTAAAAAGCCAAAAGTCAAATTTCAAGTCCAAAAGCATAAAAAGAGGTTGATCAGGTCACTCAGTCAAATTCCTCCACAAGTTACAGGAACATGATTAACCAGAACAACTATTTTTAAAGTATTTTTAAAAGGAGTTAAGGAGGAGGGAAAAGCTAGCTAATGTTCCTTGGCCTGCTTCTATCCATAGTATAACACAGTACTTCTTAATTTTTAATGTGCATATGAATCACCTGGAGATCTTTTTAAAACTCAGATTCAGTAGGTCACAGGGGGAGCCTGAGGCCCTGCATTTCCAACAAGCTCCCAGGTGATGCTGAAGCTGTTGGCTTGAAGGCCATACTTAGAGTAACAAGGGTCATAAAAAATGACACAGAAACACACTCTCGTATTATCTTCTGCATCATTGTTTTGCTTGCTTGTTTTCAGAAGATACTTATTGGACACTTAAATGTATCAGGCTTAGAGGTACAAAGGGCTTTCCTGGTGGCTTAGATGGTAAAGAATCTACGTATAAGGCAGATCAGGGTTCGATCCCTAGGTTGGTAGGTTCCCCTGGAGGAAGAAATGGCAACCCACTCCAGTATTCTTGCCTGGAGAATTCCATGGACAGAGGAGCCTGGTGGGCTACAGTCCATGGGGTCGCAAAGAGTCGGACAGGACAAAGTGACTAATGCTTCAGAAGTACAAAGCTATATAATACATGGTCTCTGCTCCCTATTATAATTTAATTATTAGCCAATGGATGGTGAAGATAATTTTTTGCAAATATTTTTTAGGAAAGAACTAGAGAATACTTTGTATATAAATTCTGCCTTTCTAAAAAAAAAAAATCTTAGTAGCTTAGCTTTGAAATTCTACAATCTCCTTATTTCATAATTGTTTTTCAAGTGTTCATTGTATGGTAGATATTATACTTTACACCATATGTTTCTGAAACTCTAGAAGGTTTTCTTGCTTCTCACTAGTAACTAGTCAAGTTTATCTTCAATGCGCAAAATTTAGAATTCAGTTTATTTTTTAGTGCATTAAATAAAACCACACTGTGAGAAAGGCACCGAATTTTAAAAGGCTGTCTATGTAAATAAAAAGGTCCATGTCTATTTACTGCTATATTAGATATGTGAATGTGTACAACTGGCCTCAAATACACACTATGATCACAAGAAATAAAGGTAAAAATAGATCAAGCAGTATTTCTATTGCTCCAAGCAAATGTCAAACATTGCAGCACATGTTATTTACATAAAACATATTTTAGATGAATGTGAATATTCATAAATATTAATTACTACAATCACAATTTGACCAAACTATTGATATTTTTGCCCCAATCTATCACCATCTTACCTCTGAAGCTATACAGGATTCAGTTGCACCAGTAGCTAGAATTCAGTGTTTCTTTTTTTTTATAGAAAGGGATTCAGATATTCTAAAATTGGTTGAATTCCTTCCAAATATATTTACTAAAGATGTATTATACTTTAAATATTTTAATGGATTATCCAGGAGGTTAGAATCCTTGAATGCTGCTTATAATTTGGATTGATAAAATAAGTAAGAAGAAAAGTATATTACAGTACAAAGCTAAAGAGAATTTAAAATGTGTTCCACTTATTGGCACAACCAGTGCTTTAATAAGTTCAGAAAAAGGAAGAAATCATACCTTACTGGAAGATCAGATAATTCTTTATGAAAAGAAAACTGAAATAAATTTGTATAGGATTTAATTAGCTGGAAATGGAACAAATGTATTCCTCCACTGTAGAATGTATTCCTCCACTGTAGAATGTATTCCTCCAATGTAGAAAAGCATGAGCAAAAGTGCTGAAGTAGAAACAGACTGGGCTTCCCTGGGGGCTCAGGGGTAAAAGAATCCACCTGCAATGCAGGAGACACAGGAGATGTGGGTTTGACCCCTGGGTCGGGAAGATCCCCTGGAGTAGGACACAGCAACCCGCTCCAATATTCTTGCCTGGAGAATCCCATGGACCGAGGAGCCTGGCAGGTCACAATCCAAAGGGTTACAAAGAGTCAGACATGACTGTGTGACTGAGTACAGGGACACATTAGACAGGCCCCAGGAAGAGTGACTTTGAGTGTCTTAGCCACACAATTGAGCTTAATAGGACAAAATGGGAAGCTTGCATGTAAAACACTAAAGGATCATCAAAGCAAAGTAGTCAATTTGGCCTTAGTTCAATAGGTTGGAGAGTAACTACTTCTGATCCAGATTGTGACATCATTGCATTTTTTGTAAAGTAAAACCACTAAGTACAGAATAGAAAGAAGGAGAAAAAAAAAAAAAAAAA
>SJYT01026607.1:469327-502807 GCA_006410635.1 Cephalophus harveyi | reverse complement strand
TTAGAAAAGATTTATCACACACACAAAAAAAGAAATGCAGACCATTTCAAATCGCTTAGTAGAAATTTAGAATTAGAAACGATCAAGTGTATAATTCCTTATGAATACTACAAAGCCATTCAAAATGCTACTTTTGAAGAATATTTGATAATATGTGAAAATAAATTCTTAATAAGGTAATAGTGAAACAGAAGGAAGCGTAATTTATGTAGAATATAACAACAACTTGTGGAAAAGATTAGGAGAACATACTTTAAGACATTAATGAAGTGGGTATGGTGGAGGAATTCAAAATTTACTTTTTCTCCTTCATCCTATCTATATCTTCCACACTATTCTACACTCACTAATTTTATAATTAGACACTATATTCTATAATACAAGTATCTGTTAAGATCAAAGAGACAATAAAATCAAAGTCGTACAAAGTTTTCTTTTAGTATGCCCTAAGAAGTATTTCTCCAAGAAGTCAATGTGAATGAGTTTGGTAGGAAACTGGTGTTTTCAACATAGAACTGTTCTTATTGTAGTGCTTCCCTGGTGGCTCAACTGGTAAAGAATCTGCCTGCAATGCAGGAGATACCAGTTCAATTACTGGGTCGGGAAGATCCACTGGAGAAGGGATAGGCTACCCACTCCAGTATTCTTGGACTTCCCAGTGGCTCAGTTGGTAAGGAATCCACTTGCAATGTGGGAGACTTGGGTTCGATCCCTTGCTTGGGAAGACCCCTTGGAGAAGGGAATGGCTACCCACTCCAATATAACGGCCTGGAGAATCTTATCTTGGGCAACCAACCTACTGATTAGTCAGCTGCCAGGCACAACCCTGAAACACCTCTGGGAAATCTAAACAAGAGCCTCCACTGTCTCTCAGGTGAGTTTTCTGCCAGGAGAAAGGCAGGAATTGAAATAGTGAGTTATAATGCATATCATGTGTAATCGGAAAGAAGCAGGATTTCAAAGGTAAGAGATTTATAAATGTGAACTCAAAAAGTTTGGTCAGCCTTTTAAAAGTTACATTAAAAGTTTTAAAAGATACCATTAACAAACTGTGATAAGAATAAATGTGGATCATTTCCCACTAAAGTTGTATTAGGAACAAAACAATCAATAAATTTACTGTAAGATAAGGGGAATGGGTGAACTGGAAAGAAGAAACTTGCAGTACCCAATGAGGCATGGTCAGATAGCTCTAAATATGAACATGTGAATGCATGCTTTTAAATAAAAATGCTGTGTTTGCTAAAATAACCAAATGCACAGATGCAAAATTCTGAAGAACTTATTGATGAAAGCAAAGGAGGTTTATACTTGAGGTCTATAAAGAAAGAAATACTGTCATAATGTCATCTGATCTCTAAGCACTAGAATAAATTGTAGGTGATACCACAGCAATGGACTAATTCATTAAAGTGTTAGATTGTTATTTTCAATTTTAGTATTTTTCATCCAGCACTACATTCTACACACATGCATCTTCCATTCACAAGTCACTTTACACAGTGGATATGCAGCATTCTAGTAAGAAAATAACTCACACAGGCCCCCTCCCATTAAATTCTTTGAAATTCTACAATACATTCTTCCCTCACTAAATTAAGTACCCTTTAATGAAGCTGTTCCATAATTTTAGCATTTCACTCACTGATCCAAGTTGCTTTTATCATCTAATAACAATCCTTCTCATTAAAGGGCTATAAAATATAGTAATGAAAGTAATTTGTATTGATGAAGATGATTCAGTTTCATAATAAAATTAATGATAAAAGTATAGGCTTTTATTTATACATGAGAAAAACTAAACACTTTTATCATTTAAACATCCAATTATTCCTTTTAAGAAGCTTATGGTACAGCCAGCAGAAAACTATGACTGTAGTGTTGGTACAAGTGAAAAAAACAGTGCTCAAGATACATAATGCTTACCTCAGCTCTAACAGGGAAAAACTAAAGCAAAAATCGGGTGGCTTACAGGAGACTTCAGATACCCTCCACACTAGTTCAGCTCTCTGCTCATTAACCAATCAATGCTAAAGCTACCTATGCAAATATGAACTGTGCATTCAATCCAATAAATAATGGCAACTGGAAATGATGTTACCGATTCTGCTAAGTATGGAATTTGACATTGTCTCATATGACAATCTGATATACTGAAAACAAATAGTCAATGAGTTACTACTTTGTACCAGCCTAGTTTTTGAATATATAGATATATATTCTGGTCTTTGAGGATATAATGGTAAATAAATAGGCCCAGAGATCTGGCCTCACAGTTCTTTGACATAATTAAAAATAAATTATTTCAAAATCCTCAATTTACCATCTGCCAATTTATCCTTAACCCCTAGTTCTTGTTACTTCATTGTGTATTTTTAAAAAATGCCTTCCACAAATGCACTACCTTTCCTAGGCTTTATAATAAGCTATATGATGCTGGGAAGGATTGGGGGCAAGAGGAGAAGGGGACGACCGAGGATGAGATGGCTGGATGGCATCACTGACTTGATGGACGTGAGTTTGAGTGAACTCTGGGAGATGTTGATGGACAGGAGGGCCTGGTGTGCTGCGATTCATGGAGTCGCAAGGAGTCGAACATGACTGAGCGACTGAACTGAACTGAAATCAGAGTGAGTCTGTAGTGTTAAGACCAAACATTTTGATAGTGCCTAAAACCAAATATACAGAAGCTGGTGGGTAAAGGTCAATTAAATGGAAATTCCCAATCAATCCTGATGTAATAAGTTTCAAACAAACCATTTTTATATTGAATGTTTTTTAATCAGATATCAAATATTTTCTATGTGCAGCTAATCAAAGTGAGAATTATCTTTTAAATTTTCAATTTCATAATGCAACATATTTCCAAAACTCCCTCTTCCATCTACTCATTGAGTTTGTACCCCCATTCAAATGTGTACATACATACACACACACACACACACACATATAGTACACACAGATTTTAAAAAATAACCCTGAGCATTGAAAACCTTAGAACAACTTTTCAGGACATGTCCACTAAAATCAGGAGACTAGAAAATAGCTTGACCTAACAAATGGACGTTCATCAGTGTAGGAGACTATTGATGGAAAAACATTTGTACTTTCTTACAATTCTCTCTACATGCCTATTGTGTGAAGAACTATTGGAGTTTCCATTTAAGAAGGAACTATTTTGACTCAGTGACATTTAACTCTGCTTCCTTAATTGTCACCTGCTGATCCTGTGCTTTGCTTCTGATCTGACCAAACTGACTTCTTTTTTCCCTACTGCTAGGAAAAGTACGATAGGTTTCATAAAGAACACCACATAGTAACTTTAATAACACAAAATATTCTACTTCTACCCCCTTGTTCTCTACATTGTGAGAAATGATACTTGATAAACAAGGAGGCCAGAATAAAGATGCTCATTTCACTTGACATAAATTTCACTGGTTATTATCGTGTTTTCTGCTATGATTTGGGATTTAGAAATATGTCTGTGGTGTAAGGGCAGTTCCAAGGCAAGTTCCTCAATAATAACAAGCTTAAGGCAGAAACCATACATTAAATCAATCTTTTTGCCAAATATTATAAAAAAGTTTAACCAACAGGCTAAGCTCTTTGATATGAAGTGGATAATTTTTTTTAAATCAAACCAAATCATGGTGCTGCCCCTTACAAGGAAGAGATTGTGGCAGTTAACTAATTCCTCATATATCCCAGTTTCTATCTGTAAAATGAGTTATATTATTGCACAAATGTCTAGTGATGATGTTTGAGAGAGAAAATGAGTGTACAGAGCACTTTAACCACTATTTGTTGTGACATGTTTGAGTTGGAACATAATTATAATTTCAGAGTTTGCCTGCACTGATACATTCACCAAATGTTTGTGGCATGCTTACCATGTGTAATACATGACCATCAACACACTTGAGAATAAATCATTTTGATAATTAGAATGGTTCCATTGCCTAACTCCTAGGGTAGAAACTGGTGGATTATGGCACAAGCTGAAGACAATCAACACGGAGGTGAAACTCTTAGACAGAAAACATTTATTGTGGGGGACTGAGGTCTGCATCATGATGAATATGATGGATGGCATCATGGCAGCACCAGGTACTATATGCCGCATCAGAAGGGGCACAATGTTTAGTAAGACATCATCATAAACAAACTTCATAAACAAATGGCAAGAAAACTGATCACAGAAGAGGTGTTCTTGAACTAATCCCCCGTTTTGTAGTTTTCTAACTGAAAACTGGACCCAGTGGCCAAACGGCATGCACTTGTGTAGTCCCTAAGCACTAGCAGAAACATGCCAAAGAAACACCAAATAAATAAGGGGCCAACTTTCATGTATTTTCAAATTCAGTTCAGTTCAGTCGCTCAGTCGTGTCCGACTCTTTCCGACCCCATGAATCGCAGCACGCCAGGCCTCCCTGTTCATCACCATCTCTCGGAGATCACTCAGACTCATGTCCATCGAGTCAGTGATGCCATCCAGCCATCTCATCCTCGGTCGTCCCCTTCTCCTCATGCCCCCAATCCCTCCCAGCATCAGAGTCTTTTCCAATGAGTCAACTCTTCGCATGAGGTGGCCAAAGTACTGGAGTTTCAGCTTTAGCATCATTCCTTCCAAAGAAATCCCAGGACTGATCTCCTTCAGAACGGACTGGTTGGATCTCCTTGCAGTCCAAGGGACTCTCAAGAGTCTTCTCCAACACCACACTTCAAAAGCATCAATTCTTCAGTGCTCAGCCTTCTTCACAGTCCAACTCTCACAACCATACATGACCACAGGAAAAACCATAGCCTTGACTCAGACACACATTTGGCTTTTATAGTAAAAATAAAATTTCATTTGAGTACGAGTTTTTAAATTCCACCTATGTAATCAGGGGTTCCCAATTATACACAATAATATGCATGGATGATAAGTAGCTTTTAACATAACTTTTAACATGAAAAAACAAATTATAATTTAATAAAAGTGAAGATAATCATGTGAAAAATGATGGAGAAAGCTACAAGTACAAAAGTGAATAAGCATCAGAAACCATATAATAAGCACATATTAAGACAATGATAGGAGGTAACCTGTTATCCAAGAGACTATAATTTTGAATACTGAATAGAATTATATGTGTGTGTTGAAAAACACAACATAAATGGAGATATAAGGTGGAATAAAGGACCACCGTATCCTGAATTTAACAATCTGTTCCTGTGAACCTGTAGGATCATGTTCTTTCAATACAACTTTTCAAATGTTTAAGCTATATTCTTCACACCTACTTTCCTACCACTGCTTCCCATTTCATTCAATTCATGTTTACCCAGCACCTTATATATGCCAAGTCCTGTCCCAGATGCTGGGAATGAATGAATACAGTGAATAGAGCAATGATTCTGTCCTCATGAGGTCTAGATTTTAGTTGAGACACAGACAATAGCAAAAGCAAATCTCTAGCTTCTAAGATTACAAGTGCCTTAGAGAATAATAAAATGGGTAGGCAATGAGCGTGGTCAATATTTTAAGGAAGATGGACTCAGAAGGTATCACTGGGTAAGAAGGGACGAAAGAACTGCCTTCTGCCTCTCTACTCCTCTACTGGCTCCAGTGCTGCCAAGCCTAATGGGTTGTTTTTCTATCTCCATATTATTGTGTAGCTCATAGTTTCACAGTAGCACTCACATTCTTAAACTGCTTTATTTTCCTTAAATTCTTTGACACTACATTTTTCAGGTTTTCTATGGATCCAGCCATACTTTCTCAGGCCTTCTTTCTGGTGCAACCCATTTAATTAATATAAAATTTTGGAGTGAATGTAGAGGTTGGATCTCAGTCTTTATTATCTATACTCACTCTTCCCTAGGTGATGTCACCCAGTTTTCTCTTCTTCTGCATCCTCTCTCTTTTTTCCCTCTTCCTCTCTCTAAAATATTACATAAACGCTAGGGCTAGTGTTAGTCACTCAGTCATATCCGACTCTTGGCGATCCCGTGGACTGTTGCTCGCCAAGCTCCTCTCTGTTGGGGTTTCCCAGGCAAGAATACTGGAGTGGGCTACCTATATGCTAATGATTCCCAAATACCTATCTCCAGTTGAGACCTCTGTTTCCTCAGGAGACATCTCAAATTTGTTACACACAAAATAAGGTTCTCACTTCTCTTCGAAACCATTATTGCTATTTAGTGGCTAGGTTGTGTCTGATTCTTTTGCAACCCCATGGGCGATAGCCCGCCAGGCTCCTCTGTCCATGGAATTCTCCAGGCAAGAAAACTGGAGTAGGTTGCCATTTCCTTCTCCAGAGGATGTTTCAGACCCAGGATCAAACCTGTGTCTCCTGCATTGGCATGAAAATTGTTTACCACTGAGCCACGAGGGAAATCCTCAAAACCATTAGTATCCCCATTAATCACCACCTCCCAATATGGCTACAATATTCATACATTCTCTCAGGCTGTAAATTTAGCAATTGTCCTTGAGATTTTTTCCTGTATTTTCTCATTCGATTTATTATCAAATCGTGCCTTTTCTGCCTCTAAAAAGAATACATGTGTGCACTCATCTTCATGCTATTACTATTTCACCCAAGCCATGATCCTGGCCTTCTGGGTCCAGCACATTCACATCCTAACTCTTCTCATGCCTTTCAGTTCATTTTGTTCTCAACAGCTGGAATCACCTTTATAAAAACACAAATTAAAAGTGCAACATATTCTTACTTAAAACCCTTCAACACTTCTCATTTGTTTAGAATAAATCCAAACTGTTTCCCTCTCCAACAAGGCTCTACATAACCCAATCCTGCACACTTAGCTAACAGAAAACAAATGGCCTCTTAACTTTCTTGCCTACTACCTTTCAGATACATGGGCCTTGTTTTCACATCTGAAGCAACACAGGTCCTTTTATACATCGTTTTTTTCACTTGCTATTGTCATTACCTAAAATATTTTCCCCATCTTTTTGCATTTTTGATTCATTCTTATCCATTGGGTTTTAGCTCATATGACACCTCCTTAGAGATGCATTTGGTAATCACCCTATTGTAAGAAGCCCTCTCCTTGTCTCTTCATTTCACATTGACTCCTTTCCTTATGTCATTTGCCACAAATTGTACTTCTTATGCTTACCTATTTGTGCCCTTGGTATTATTTGTCTCCCTACAATAATATAAGCCCTAAAAGGGCAGGAAATTTGTCTAAAGCCTTTTTACCACTTACTGACTAATAGTGGGTAGTCCCTATTTGTTTAAGTAGTTAATGAATGAATGAAGAGATAATTATGGCTGTTGGGAAGAAAGTTGCACTTCAGCAAAATGAACACAGAATAAGACTCATGATGAAAACTGAAAAGTGGTTGAAGGGGAAGAAAGCACAGAGTATTTGCCTCCTTCCAAAATTATTTAAAAGAGATTCAGTATGATATTTAATGACTTTTCATTGAGTACCAATTATGTAAAAGGGATTTTGTTATGCTTTCTCATTTACCTTTCAACCCTCATGAGTTAAGAATACTGTATGAGGTCATATAACTATTAAATTATAGGCTGATTAATTTAGAACAAAAAAAGAGAGAGACTCTTGGTTCACATCCTAGTTCTCTCATTTTGTGACACTGGGCAAACTTGAACAGACTGATTTACTGATTTACAGCTTAAACAGATCTTCCTATTGTACCACAGAAGTTATTCTTAAATTATTGATCACATTCTCAAAAAATGAGACTTGTTTTGCATAACATCTCATGTGAGGAAAAGGATCATATTTTTTTAAGTAATAGGGAAAGAAGCGCTCATTTCTAAATTAGAGAGCATTAGCAGGTTAATCAAGAAACCAATGAGTGATGATCATAAAGTTAGCACATTTTTAATTCAGATTGAAAATACTCAAGCTAATAACTCAAGGCACAGGAAAACTAATGTTTTATTTATTGTTTCTAAGCTTTGACATAGACTCTACAAAATAGCACAGTGCTTTGCATAGATGTTAGAAAATTATTCACAGAAAAAATGTGTTCAAGTACTCTCTGATCCAGAGTAGGAAAAGGTAACTCCTAGAACTTAGATAAAGCAGATGTCTCAGAAATTTTGTACTAACCATCTGAATACATGGTAGGCTGGGAGACCCAAGCAACTGAAAATCATGTTATCTCACTAAAACTATGATGTAGTGGTGGGTAAGATTATATTGAATAATTATGATTTAAAAAGCAGTCCTTTTAGGTGAGATACAAGAGTGAGAAAGGGATTCAGTTAAAAAAAAAAAAAAAACAAAGAAAAATGAGGCATGGTATACACATATTTATAAACAATACGATCATTTACATAACTATCATGAGTGTGCATGAATGTGTGAGATATACAGAGATATAAATATAGATAGGTATACACGTCCTATTTGAAAAGCAAACTCTTTTGACTAGAAATTAGTAACATCAAAGGTTAGACAGAGAGAAGAAAAGTCTTTATTATAGCATCTCATTCCTAATTTGACTGTTGATATTCATAGCACCCATTTTCCATTTTTAAATTTCTTCTCTCTTTTCCAATGGCTGGACAAGAGTTAAAATGGATATGCTAAATACTGCATAGCTAAGTTTCTTGACACAGCTTCTCTTAAATGCCTCTCTTTCAAGTTGAATTCTACTAACATGGGCCTGGCTTCCCCTGATGACTGCAAGCCTCCCTGTTTGGAATAACTAGCTTGGTCACTGTATCTTACAAAGCCTGTTTCACAATCCACAATGTCAGACCCTATTCAGGCTCCAGTCTCAGACTGACCAAATGGGCTCCATTTCTACTCTCATCATGATGGGGAGCCCGTCCCTTGAAACAAAACCTCTTCTTCAAAAGACACAGATCAGGTTGATGTTTTTGGCTCCAATAGTTAGTCTTTTAGTTCTCGCTCTCTCTTTTTTTTTTTCTTGTATTAGTTTGGATTCAACCTCTCACTTTAAAATATTTTTATATAATAAATGTTTTATAACATTTATAATAAAATGTTTTTATTGTTGTAGTGGAAAATTAAAATAGTAGAGCAGTATATAAAGTGAACAGTGAAAGTAGCCCACATCTATACAACACTCCAACCCCATTATCTAGACATAATACTTCTCAGCAGAAGCTATGCTAGCTGTATATCCATCCATTCATCAAGCCGTTTATCCACTTAGCCATCCTTTTATCTATTCATCGGCCTAAGGAGATCAAACTCCATACACACGGCCTATATATCTACATAAAATACATTCAATAAATAAATTATTGTTCTAAAACTTATATAATTTTGGATAAATAACTTAATTCCTCAATGTCTTCATTGTTGTTGTTGTTTAGTCTCTCAGTCATGTCCAACTCTTTGTGACCCCATGGACTGTAGCCCACCAGGCTCCTCTGTCCATGGAACTCTCCAGGCAAGAATACTGTAGTGGATAGCCATTCCCTTCTCCACAGGATCTTCCCAACCCAGAGATAGAACCTGGGTCTCCTGCATTGCAGGCAGATTCTTTACTGTCTGCGCCATCAGGGAAGCCCAATATCTTCATGCTCTCATTTATAAAATGGGGCTAACACTTTTGAAATAATTACAATAAATGTAAGTAGCTAGAAAAATGCTTATCAAAACATAAGCTTTCAGCAAAATGCAGCTTTGAAATGTATATACAGATACATGCAAATACACAATTTGGACCTTAAAATTATTCTCAGTAATGCATAGATTCATCCACCCATTTATTCTTCAACTGTTTACTGAGAATCTATCATTAAGTCATGGCAACTCACTCTAGTATTCTTGCCTGGAAAATCCCATGGAGAGAGGAGCATAGCAGGCTTCAGTCCATGGAGTTGCAAAGAGCCAGACAGTTGAGTGACTGAGCATGCGCACATGCCGTAAGTCTAGGATTATATTAGGCACTTTAACTTTAATAGTGAGCAAAAGTGAAAACAAGCACAAACAAGCCTGGACTCTGACATTATGAAACCTATAGCCTAATGATAGCTCTATATTTGCCTAACATTAAATAGTATGGGATAATACTGGAACTATTATAAACAATGCTGCAGTGAGCATCTTTACATATGTGTCTTACATACATGTGAGTATTCCTATATGTCTAATTCCCAAATGTGAAATATCAGCATCAAAGATACAAATGCCATATTTTGAAACTTCAAATGTCTTACATATAGCTTTCCAAGTGGATCTTCCACCAAAGGAAACATGGGGCCTAATTCCATGAACCCTCATCATTACAGGATATTATACTTTGTATTTCTTTAATTATTAGCAGTATTGAGCTTATTTTTTTCCATTGATTATTTGTCATTTCCTCAAGTGGATGTCTACATCACATTTGGCCCTATTTAAACACTGTTGCAAAGTACTTGTTCATCTTAGTTGTAGCTTTATCACAGTGAAGTTATTCTTTATTCAGTATGATTCCCCAGTCTATCATATGATTTGTTACTTTTGAATTGTGTCTTTCTCCACTGAAAACATTTTTCTTTTTGTGTTGCTAAATCTGCCAATTTTATGTTATAGCTTCTGAGTTTTATGACATCTTAAGCCTTTGACTGTGTGGATCACAATAAACTGGAAAATTCTGAAAGAGATGGGAATAACAGACCATCTAACCTGCCTCTTGAGAAATCTGTATGCAGATTAGGAAGCAACAGTTAGAACTGGACATGGGACAACAGACTGGTTCCAAATAGGAAAAGGAGTACATCAAGGCTGTATATTGTCACCCTGTTTATTTAACTTATATGCAGAGTACATCATGAGAAACGCTGGACTGGAATCGAAGAGTTGACTCATTGGAAAAGACTCTGATGCTGGGAGGGATTGGGGGCAGGAGGAGAAGGGGACGACCGAGGATGAGATGGCTGGATGTCATCACGGACTCGATGGACGTGAGTCTGAGTGAACTCCGAGAGATGATAATCAACAGGGAGGCCTGGCGTGCTGCCATTCATGGGGTCGCAAAGAGTCGGACACGACTGAGCGACTGAACTGAACTGAACATTATTAATATATTGTTCTACATTTGAATATAATTCACATGAAATTATTATCTGAAAATTATTTAGTATTTATTGTGGAACTAGGTTGTCACTATATTTTCTTTCCAAACAATGTCAGAGATTTTAATTATTTACTGGCTAACTGACCTGTTCTTTACAGGTAAGAAATGCCGTTCCTAGATATAAAAATTTACCTAAATAAAAGCAACTTTTTTCAAAATGTTTATTCTGTATTACTAAACTACATCTCTATATCATGTCCCACTCTGTCAGTTTCTTATGTTATGAAATATTCTAAAGCAGTGATCCCCTACCTTTTTGGCACCAGGGACTGGTTTTGTGGAAGACAATTTTTCCACAGATGGGGTGGGAGGGATGATTTCTAGATGATTCAAGTGCATTGCATTTATTGTGCACTTTATTTCTATCATTATTACATCAGCTCCACCTCAGACCATCAGCCATTAGATCCCGGAGGTTGGGAACCCCTGTACTAAAGCATGTCAACTATTTAAAAATAATTTTTGGACTATTAACATGCATTTACATTTAGACTAATTTTAGAATATCTCGACAATTGTGTCTGCCTTCCATTTTGTGTGATTTATTTTTCGTGCGTTCACCTGCACGCATTTCTGCCCTTCCTTCTCTGCTTGTGTCCTTAGATGACTGACCTTTGCACACTGCATCTCTCCAGATCATGCTGGCTGCATCCCAACTGCAGAAAATCAATGAAGAGGACCGACTGGAGATTCCAAGAGAAGGAAAGAGAAGGCGGGGAGAATCTTTCCTCCACAATTTCTCTGCTCCAGAACTGCCTCTTGTAGTAGATGATTCCTTCCAACAACTAGAATACATTTCCCAATATGTGGGTCTCCCTCCAGTGGTGCAGCTCTCACTAGACTACATTCACCTCCATTGCCTCTCTTTCTCCCCTCTCCCTCAAAGCCCTAGAAATCCCTATGGTTAACTGCTTCCCATTTTCTCCTCTCTGGGTGACTCACTGTCACCTGTTTGTTAATAAATTATGCCTCAAGAAGTAACCTCTTTATAACATTTTCTTCAACTATTTAAGGTAAATTCTATTTCCTGCTGGAATTCTGTTTTAACTTCTGAAATAATACAGAGAAAGATAACTGGATAGATACAGAGAATGGCATAAATACATATATGTGTGTGTTTATATAACTATATTTTGACTGAAATTATTTTGAAAGAAAAGAAAGTGAAAGTCACTCAGTCACGTCTGACTCTTTGTGACCTCATGGACTATACAGCGCATGGAATTCTCCAGGCCAGAATACTGGAGTGGTTAGCCATTGCTTTCTCCAGGGAATCTTCCCAACCCAGGGATCAAACCCAGGTCTCCTGCATTACAGGCAGATTCTTTATCAGCTGAGCCATAAGGGAAGCCCAAGAATACTGGAGTGGATAGCCTATCTCTTCTCCAGTGGATCTTCCCAACCCAGGAATCGAACTGGGTTCTCCTGCATTGCAGGCAGATTCTTTAACAACTGAGCTATTAGGGAAGCCCAGATAATTTTGAATGTAAAGATTAACAGATTCATCATATATGTATGTCTCTTCCTTTCCTCACATCTTTATTTATATACTTATAATTCTGATTTAAACTTTCTCTAAGTAATATTTATGCTTTGCTGTGTATTTAATTCTAAGAAATGTTTGTGTGTGTGTGTGTATATATATATTTAAAAAGCATTCTAAATAGGATTTTAACATTTGTTTACATTTTTAATTCTTCATATGCTTTTAATAAAGGAAAATCACTGTTGTCAAATGATGATACTTTAGTTCATCTTTTCATATATATACATATATATATCTTCTGAGCCATCCCAGAAGCCATTTTATATGTGTGTGTATCTGTGTGTGTGTGTGTATATATATATATGAAAGAATCTGCCTGCAGTGGAGACCTGGGTTCAATCCCTGGGTCTGGAAGATCCTCTGGAGAAGGGAATGGCTATCCCCTCCACTATTCTTGCCTAAAGAATTCCATAGACAGAGGAGCCTGGCAGGCTACAGTCCATGGGGTTACAAAAAGTAGGATGCAACTGAGCAACTAACACTTTCACTTTCATACACACATAAACACACACACATATATATCAGATTTTTTCTTGTCATATAACATTGTTAGGTTCTCCAGAACAATAAGGAATATCTTGAACTGTTATTTTAATAAGAATTCTTCCAGAATATCAATATTAAAAAAAGTTTCCTTCTATTTCTAAATGTGTAAGTCATTTTCTCAAGATTTGATAGTGAATTTTAGCAAATGTCACTGAATACACACACACACACACACAAATTACTTTTACTGGGATAATTGACTAGTTATGGTTTCTTGATCTTCTTTAAGAAAGGAAGAACAAAGATTAAATGTTACTTGCTTACTGTTTTGTAATTCATAAAAAGATGTTATTCTGTGTAAACAACTGAAATTGCTAAACTTCAGGCCTTTAAAAGCTTTGCCTTATTCCTCTTTACGATATACAGCAAACAAGGAAGGAATTTCACTTTTAGGAAAGAACTTTTCTAGCTAAAAATATTTCTCATTTAGTCTGAATTGTACATAACTTTCCATTTTTAAAGTGCTTCATTTAAACACAATTGGTGTGTATCTTTATATGGGGGAAGAGGCTATGAGAAAGAGTTTGGTTCATTTACCTACAGAAATGGTCACTCAAACGGGAAAGTTAGAAAAAAGCTGCTTCTTAATCCCTACCCATGGACATAGCAGGAGATAAGGTGAAACCCCATGCTTCCCCTGTCATAATTGCCATAGCAATGACCCTGAAATTATATCCACAGTCACCACTTCTGCTTTCATCCATATATTCTTATGAATTAAAAAACAATTAAACTAAAATAGGTTTGAGCATGTACAAGCAGATGAAACAACCTGAGTTAGAAAATGCTGCAAAGATGCAGATCTTGACAGGCCTATGCTTCTGGACATTTATATGAACCAAATGTGAATTAGATCTAAGTTTTAAGATTCTTTTTCAATTTCTCATTATAAATGTGTTACTCTGTGTGAGTATTGTATGATGAAGAAGGAAATAGATGAAATTTTCAGGAAAGAGTAAATTAGTTCAGTTCAGTCACTCAGTCATGTCCGACTCTGCAACCCCATGGACTGCAGTGCATCAGGCCTCCCTGTCCATCTCTCAGAGCTTACTCAAACTCATGTCCATTGAGTCGATGATGCCATCCAACCATCTCATACTCTGTCGTCCCCTTCTCCTCCTACCTTCAATCATTCCCAGCATCAAGGTCTTTTCAAATGAATCAGTTCTTCACATCAGGTGGCCAAAATACTGGAGTTTCAGCTTTAGCATCAGTCCTTCCAATGAATATTCAGGACTGATTTCCTTTAGGATGGACTGGTTGGATCTCCTTGCAGTCCAAGGGACTCTCAAGAGTCTTCTCCAACACCACAGTTCAAAACCATCAATTCTTCGGTGCTAAGCTTTCCCAACTCTCACATTATACATGACTACTGGAAAAACCATAGCTTTGATTGGATGGACCTTTGTTGGCAAAGTAATGTCTCTGCTTTTTAGTATGCTGTCTGGGTTGGTCATAACTTTTCTTCCAAGGAGTAAGCGTCTTTTAATTTCATGGCTGCAGTCACCATCTGCAGTGATTTTGGAGCCCCAAAAAAAGTACTGCTGCTGCTGCTAAGTCGCTTCAGTCGTGTCCAACTCTGCGACCCCATAGACGGCAGCCCATGAGGCTCCTCTGTCCCTGGGATTCTCCAGGCAAGAATACTGGAGTGGGTTGCCATTTCCTTCTCCACAAAAAGAGTACATATGTTGCCAAAAAATCAGTCAAGTATTTCTATAACTCCAGGTCTTTGTGATAAACCAACTGAGAGGAAAAAAACTGTGTGTTTCAAAGTTTAAATTAATTATGATAATATGCATTTACCACCAAATATTAAATCAGAATAATAGAAACAGAAGGCTTTGCTTTGGCAGAAATTAATCTTTTGGCTTTTGTACAGACACACATTCTAAGAATATTACATGTGAACTTGTGTACTTTTATTTAAGGTATTTCCATGGCCAGGAATGTCTGGTCCAATTACTTTTCATTTATTTAACTGAATGTTATAAATCCATTAATGTTCAGATGCTGTGCAGTTGTTTCCCTGAGCACCATAAGAGCTCAGTATATAATGACATTTTCTAAACTTATATAGCCAGGTGGATTCTATCCTATACCTTGAAATTTGAGTTTATACACATACACACACACAAAATGGAGGTATTAAAAAATTATTTTTGAGGGACCTAAGATTCTTTTAAAAATATTTTAAGAAAATAGTGACTGTGATTACACTGTGATGATCAAATCATCAAATCAATGTTTTTCTTAAAGATAACTAATCCAGAATGGATTGAAACCTACAAAACGCCAGGCTCTACTGCCGACTGCTGAAGAGAAATGCTACACAAAACAGACATAGTCCCTGACCTCACAGTACTTAGATGCACATGACAAAAAATAACAATCTAAGAAGTCATATAGTGTAGGTTTTACTAAATGTTTATAATATTTAAATGTTTTAATATTAAAGAGTGCTAAATTAAATACATTAATATAATACTTCATTTACAAGGAAAGTAATAAAAGATGATAATGATAAATAAAGGTGATAATGATATCAGCATTACTTTCACTTTTAACACCTGAACAAGCAACTCAAGAGCTATCATACTTATTTAGGGATTAAATCAAACCCTACAAAAGAGTATCTAAAAAGTTCATTTAATTACTACTTTTCTATCTTTGGGATTAGAGGAAGAACAATATGAACTTTTAAAGACAATGTATTTTCAATGTCTAATATCAAGACTGGCTCAATCCAAACTTATTGTAATACATGTGAAAAAAAAAAAAAAGGTCATAGGCAGACACCCAGTTCTTTGCTCTTCTGTTAGGTAATTTGAATTACTTACATGCTCTTTTTCTGCTATTTTATAGCCCACATTTAATTCAGCAATTTAATCTATGTGGGAATGTCATTCGATTCATATATTTAGCCTTCCTATGGATTTTCTGTGCCTTCCTGCAAACAATTAGGTCCTAAATTCACGGTCTTGAAACATGGATGTCAAAAGAGCAAACAGAGAAAATGGTTTTAACAACTACTAACACTAGTATATATAAATGATATAAAATATTTTTTAAACCGGTTCCATATACCAGAATCGGATTTATTTTAGATACAAATTAAAAGTACATTATTATATTTGAGATGAAAAAAGTTATTTAGCCTTCCTATGGATTTTCTGTGCCTTCCTGCAAACAATTAGGTCCTAAATTCACGGTCTTGAAACATGGATGTCAAAAGAGCAAACAGAGAAAATAATTTTAACAACTACTAACACTAGTATATATAAATGATATAAAATATTTTTTAAACCGGTTCCATATACCAGAATCGGATTTATTTTAGATACAAATTAAAAGTACATTATTATATTTGAGATGAAAAAAGCTAGCCTTAACACTTGGAAAGTAAAATTTAGTGTACAGCTTAGAATGATGCAAAATTTTACTTCCTGAGGAAGCCCTTTAGAAACACTCATCAAATTTAAAATGATAAATATAAATGCAAAAATTGTGCATGTTAAAATAATAATAATAACATACTCTAAATTAGACATTTTTTTCCCTGCAGAAACTAAATGAGGTTAATACAGTTGGTGGTGTGAACCTAATTTGCAGGGCCATTAGAGCTGAAATATTTCAAATACATTACTGTTCAGTTCTTATCCTTTGCATAAAGTTGATTTATGAAGAAATATGCAAGCCTAGAGTAGTCCACTACAGTATGCTTTCTTGTATGATTATTTCACACAAAAATGGTTATTGACCGTATGTATTTTGTATAGGCCTTCACACAGAGGAGTTGTTAACATAATTCATTTACAATTCAGTTAGCAAGAAAATGTGTTCAATTGAATTTTACTCTGAAACAATAAATCAAACCAATGTGAAATATATTACTTCCCATAAAATGAACAAACACTGATCAAATTATACAGCTGAACAATGGAGCTCACATATCTACCAAGACACTTAAAATATCACCTCCATACAGTCATTAAAGAATTCTCAATATTCAAAGGGTTTACATAGGCAAACATTAATAACTTTGGTCATATTATCAGCTTATTCTAGAGGTTTATGATGGTGAATTTAAAAACAGTAACTTCTTATAGTTTACGTCAGTAAATATTCAAGGCTTTTTTTTCCACCATAAAAACTTATGTTTTCAATGCCATTTAGATGAAAATACATGTTTATCTTATGTTGATTATCAGTATGATCTTTAGGATCTTCAAGTAGTTGAGAAAAAAAGGGATCTATCCAAGTCAGCATCCATTCTTGGGATCAGAAAGATCCAGCAAACATCAAATGAATGTTTTCATAATCTACAGACAATACAGCATGAAGAATAATGCCTCAGGCAGGGATGGTGCTTAAGGAAGGGCTGCTGCTTTGTTGTATCTATGTGACAAATATGTCAAATAAAAAATAAAATCAGTCCTTGGTTTACTCTCTAAATTTCTGAGCTATTTCTACAATGGTAGTTGATAAGAAGGTTTCCTCTATTTCTGATGAGAACTCTAATAAGAAAGTGTGTACTGGGAATCCCAACATATTAGATTGAATAATGTGTCCTGAAAGCAGGTTCCCACTGCTGAATGCTCTATAGATGTATCTATCAATTTTAGTTCAGTTCAGTTCTATCCCTCAGTTGTGTCTGACTCTTTGCAACTCCATGGACTGTAGCATGCCAGGCCTCCCTGTCCATCACCAACTCCCGGAGTCCACCCAAACCCATGTCCATTGAGTCAGTGATGCCATCCAACCATCTCATCCTCTGTCGTCCCCTTCTCCTCCTGCCCTCAATCTTTCCCAGCATCAGGGTCTTTCCCAATGAGTCAGCTCTTTGCATCAGGTGGCCAAAGTATTGGAGTTTCAGCTTCAACATCAGTCCTTCCAGTGAACACCCAGGACTGATCTCCTTTAGGATGGACTGGTTTTTATCTATCATCTATTATGTATCAATCAGTCACATTCACTTATAATTTCGCTGCATACAGCTCAGTTGCTGACATGTTTGACTCTTTGTGACACTATGGACTGAAGCTTGCCAGGCTCCTCTGTCCATAGAATTTTTCAGGCAAGCATACTAAATGGGTTGTCATTTCCTCCTCCAAGGGATCTTCCTGACCCAGGGATTGAACCTGCATCTCCTGTTTCTTCTGCATTGGTAGGTGGATTCTTTACCATTGCACCACCTGGGAAGCCCTATGAGTTCATCATAGTTATAGTATTTCAGACTAGGGATGTTCATATGCATGTTGCAATTCTTAACAAAAATGCTATGACATACTTAATGACAAAATTCTCCCCTAGAGTATAAGCAATTCTTATAAGAGATGTTATCTCTTATGCTAAATTAATATTTTAAGATAGTCTTGTATATTTTTTGCCCCACATACACACTACACATCTATTACAGCTAAAGAATCTAAGCAATCTGACATTTATATGGAATGAATGACACTGCTGGAAACTATCTATGACATTGTGGGGTTAACAAGTCAACAAACGAACAACAGTCATTTTCTTTTTTGATCATAGTGTTAGTTGAATAGATAAGAAAATGTTGCATTCACAGTGGAGCTTGTCAATGTCTCCCATAATAAGTTCACATACTATGTTCACATAATAAGTTCATACAGTATAGTACTGAATCTGTACTAGAATATAGTATTTTAAAAACACATAGGTGCACAACACTATAGATAAAGATAGATGAAAAATGGACCTGTGTTAATGTCAAGTAATATCTAGTTGATGGCCACATGATATCTTACTAAAGATCTGGATGTTAAGATATAATACAGCTATTATATAAAAAGAGGCTACAATGGAAAGAATGGCTCTTACTGTTGATATTAAAGTGTTGCTATGCATCTGTTAATATTGAAACCAATAAGATAAATTTAACATACATCAACTTAAAGTTTTGAATAAATATTAGAAAGAATTGTTATAACTGCATGAATTCCAAAAATAATTGACTTGGAATCAGGCAATTCAAATTCTATTTCTAGCCTTAAATCTTTCTAAATGTAGGACATATGATTACCAGGATGGCAAAGGGTACTAAAAGCAAGTAATATGAGTAAAGGTTTTGGATGTTCATCTTGAAGATGGTGGCAGCATAATGATCTCTTCAAATAGCTAAAGGCTATCATGGTTCTGCTAAATAAAAGTTAATCTATATATAAAGGTTACAAGGACACATATTCTAGCTCAATGTAAGAAAAAGTTTTAGATAATATCCCTTTTAATTATAATTGAGTAGAATAAGACAGGATCTGCTTCAGATTAGCAGAATGATTCAGTAAGAAAAACTTTTGATATCTGTCATCTGCATTAGAGAAGGTATTCTGCACTGCTTGACCTGTTAGCTTAGTCTATGTATTATCTCTTACTTTCAAATACATTATTTTATTTACTTCTCTTTTTAAAAAAATCTGGAAGTAGGTGAAAAAACTATGTAAAGATGAATTCAGTGAGACTTCGAGAATAAAAATGGCTTCCCGAGACTATTGAGCTTGTAAGGAGAAGAGAAATACTTCCATCTCTAAAGTCTGATGAATGCTCAAAGAATAAACAAGACCACTTTGCAAATTCATTTACTAAAGTTCTGTTTACACCTCTATAACCACCATAATTAAGTTTTTTCTTTTTATGTCAGGACTCTGCCTTCAATGGCATCATTAGTCCTAGTTAGCGAAAAATAAAATAATTGACTTTACCATGTTGCATTTTTTAAAAAATCAGTATTTCTACAGGACACTTGCACACACACCTTCTCTAACTGAGGATATATGTTAACGCTCATAGAAGAAACAAAAATTGTGCTGAGATTCAACCATTCATTGGTGACTTTCTCTTGAACATTTTACAGATTTTTATTACATATGCATAGTATTATATATACTATATATACACACATATATGCATATTAACCTTTAACATATATTTCAACTCACTTTTATTTGCCAAATTAGGCTACTATAAAACACAAAGTATTAGAAAATACACTACATAGGACTGTGATCATAGTTTTGTTTTCAATTTTTTTTTTCTTTTTTTTTTTTTTTTTTAAATTTTTTTTTACTTTATTTTACTTTACAATGCCGTATTGGTTTTGCCATACATTGACATGAATCCACCATGGGTGTATATTAGCTCCCAATCCCGAACTTTTTTTGTAATAAAATCTCCATAGTTTACAAAGGGCATTGCTGCCTGTCAGGAAGGAATAATGAGCTTGTATTTTTCAGCTGTGTGTAAATTGCAACCATTTTATATTTCTAAGGAGAGGCATCTATCAATCAATATTTTTAGAAAATGACAGTCCTCAGTTAAGCAGAGATTGCTACTGAAGCTGATAAATGTTTACCCTTCATTGAAGACTGACAAACAGCATATGACACAGACTGCTTTTGTGTTTTTTTATGCTGTTTACATTAAAGTCTGTCTAGGAATATGAAAATTGAAAAATGTGATTTTAATGTAAAACTGCTTTCAAATTTCTTGTTAGGAAGCTTGCCAGACATGCCAGAGGACCGTTTGGGGAAGCAAATAGGTATTGCACATATAAGATAAATAAGTGAAGTAGTGATGAAAGCAAATATAAGCCACTGTAGTGACATGAATAAAATATAATAAACAGTTAAATGATCCCATTGCAAGGTCTGTATTCAAATGTCTTTTCATAAATGGAGTTCTCGCAACCTTCGTGGTTTATCTGGGGTACGTTTAACAGCAGTAGTTTCCCCAAAGCCAGCTAAAGTCATTTAATCCATGACTGCTTTTTATATAGAGCTGGTGGTCATGTATGGATGTGAGAGTTGGACTGTGAAGAAAGCTGAGCACCGAAGAATTGATGCTTTTGAACTGTAGTGTTGGAGAAGACTCTTGAGAGTCCCTTGGACTGCAAGGAGATCCAACCAGTCCATTCTGAAGGAGATCAGTCCTGGGTGTTCTTTGGAAGGACTGATGCTAAAGCTGAAACTCCAGTACTTTGGCCACCTCATGCAAAGAGTTGACTCATTGGAAAAGACTCTGATGCTGGGAGGGATTGGGGGCAGGTGGAGAAGGGGACAACAGAGGATGAGATAGCTGGATGGCATCACTGACTTGATGGACATAAGTTTGAGTGAACTCCGGGAGTTGGCGATGGACAGGGAGGCCTGGCATGCTACGATTCATGGGGTCACAAAGAGTTGGACACGCCTGAGCGACTGAACTGAACTGAACTGATTTATATGAACTTAAGAGAGTAGTAGACTACATAAATATCATGCTAATATTCTAAAGTGAGCTAAATTGTGTTAGCAACAAAACTTTTCTGCATTTCACCTTGGCCTATGAGAGAATGGGAGAGTTATGCTATTGGTTAAAACTCAATCACTAAAGCAGTACTTTTTGAAAATACTGAATGTATGAAAATACAGGAAAATAGTATTTTCCTGCTCCTCATCTGCTTATATTTTTAGTCCTTTAATTTAAATGGGAACTTCCAGTTGGAATTTTTTATTCTTCTTAACTTTCTTTCAACATTTTTAATTTTCTTTCCCTTCCCCCAGTTCTTAAACTGAAGACCCTAACTACCAAAATGACAGTCTTTCTACTTTCATTTATCAAACTGAAATTCTTTTATTTATCCATTCATTCATGAAATATTTATTGCATGGCTCCCCTTTTGCAGGGACTGAGGTACATGTTAGCCGTGAACAAAAGAAACAATGGACACTTTTTTCATGGAGCGTAGATTCTAGTAAAGGAGACACATGTATCAACAGGCAAACTCACTACTTGTGCTAGCACAGAGGAAGCTAAAATCTCAAATATTTAGTCTTCTAGCACAAGGTCAACCATTAATCTAGCACTTCAACTTCAGGACCATTTCATGTTAATAAATATTCTGGTCCACTTGTTTATATATTTATATTCTGCCTCATTTCAAAAACTGATTTGTGATAGCTTGCTATGTTGGATGATTCTCTAAGAACAGTATGGTATTCTTTCAAATGTTATATTAACCTCCAAAAACTCTATATTTAACATTTCTACAACTTTATAGATGATCTCAGTAGACCCTCTTTATTTTAATTTCTGTAAAAAAAATACACCAAGTTTATCAGAGGTAATTATTAACACAAAGTGTTGTATATGTGTATAGGTATCTCTCACAAAATGCTTTTCATAATAAAAGGCTCAGAAATTATATTTTCTGGTTCTTTCTTTGGTAATTAAATATGACATTCCCCTAACTTGGGGTTCCCTGGTGGCTCCGTGGTAAAAGAATCTGCCTGTAATGCAGGAGACCTGGGTTCAATCCCTGGGTTGGGAAGGTCCCCTGGAAAAGGAAATGGCAACCCACTCCAGTATTCTTGCCTGAAGAATCCCATGGACAGAAGAACCTGGTGGGCTACAGTCCATGGGGTCGCAAAGAATCGGACAGGACTGAGCACACAAAGAAAGAAGGGAAAGGAAAGGAGAAGGGAAAGGCTACCCACTTCAGTATTCTGGCCTGGAGAATTCCATGGACTGTATAGTCCATGGGGTCACAAAGAGTCGACACAACTGAGTGACTTTCACTTTCCCCTAACATTAAAAAAATGCATTAATTTATTATTTATTTGACTGTGCTGGGTCTTAGTTGCAGCATGAGGGATTTTTTAATTGTGGCATGCACACTCTTAGTTGTGGCATGTGGGATTTAGTTCCCTGAGCAGGGATTGAATCTAGGTCCCCTGCATTGGGAGCACAGTGTTACCCACTGGACCATCAGGGCCACTGAACCCTCCCTTAACTTCTTAATCTAGCATTAGCAAGTCATTTCAGCAAACCATAAACATTTGTTAAACATTCACTATAGTACCTACTAGGTATTAAAGAGTTTTCTAAGCAAAATGGCAAAACTAAAACATGTATACAAAAGGCTTAGCTTTATAAGAGCATAATCCTGGACCTATACTTAACATTTGGCTATAAATTTATAACTAATTAAATCAGATTTAATTTGGGACACTGTAGTCATCAGGTGTACATGCTAAAACATAAGATAGTTTTAAATAAATGTATAAATATGTGATTCAATTCATTATCGTTAAAACATATCATAGAAGGCCAAAGCAGGTCCCCCAAATATTTTAAAGTTTCATGATAAGGACATGATAAGTACTTGAACAGGAACTAGATTTAGAGGGTTACAGGACAGAATAAAAGCTTTCCAGCCAATAGGAGAAAGGTTGAATTGCATTAAGGAATGAGTTCTTGTCACAAGAAAAAAAATGTAACTATATGTGATGACGCATGTTAACCAGATTCACTACAGTGAACACTTGACAATACATACAAATAATGAATTAACATGATGCACACATGAAACTAATATAGCATTGTAGGTCAATTACATTTCAACAAAATAAAAATTTTAAAGATTCCTGCATTTGGGAAACAGTAAAAAAAAAAAAAAAAAAATAGTCTTCCCTGTGAAAAGAGCTAAAAACTAGTAAGAGGTAAGACTAGAAGAAAAGTTACAGGCTAGAAAGACTATGAAAAATATTGTTAACTGCTTGAGTATGAAATTTTTAATATAGGTAATGAGGAGCCACTAAATATTTCTGAATAGAGACCCACATGCTTAAACTCGCATTCCAGTAAAAGTCTGGAGACAATGATTCAAAAAGATACAAATATAGGAAATACAGAACATTTTTAACCATGACCACAAAATGTGTAGGAATAAGGTACAGCAGTGGGAAAATCAGAAGACAACATTTTTGATCAGGGATCTTATATGATGTAATGAACTTTTAGGAAAGTTAAATCATTAGGTAAGAGATTCAGTGAAGGCATCATATAGAGTTAAAATAAAATGAAAGTCACTCAGTCATGTTCAATTCTTTGCGACCCCATGGACTATACAGTCCATGGAATTCTCCAGGCCAGAATACTGAAGTGGGTAGCCATTCCCTTCTCCAGGGAATCTTCCCAACCCAGGGATCAAACCCAGGTCTCCCACATTGTAGGCAGATTCTTTACCAGCTGAGCCACAAGAGAAACCCTCATATGGAGTTGATGCTGCTTAAATTGAACCTAGAGAAGCAAAACTCTGGAGTCATTTCAGGAAATTATAATTAAGCCAATCTGATTTGAGCTCTAAGTTAAATATGGGTAGAACTGAGAAATAAAAGATTTTCAATAAGTTGGTTAGAAGTTGGAACTTTCTCCATGTATCTGATAATGTCATTCATACTCTCAGGAATAAAGATGAGTCTGGTTTGGGGTGATGGATTTTATCTCAGACAAGCCTTCCTGCCCTTAAAGTGAACTTTTCAGTAATCAGAGTTTACCTCTACAAGAAAATAAAATAAAATAAAAATGGCAATTAAACTAAAAATAAAGTCATCACTCATTTAGAAAGGGAAAGCATTTTTTCAGATATTGCAAAATAACAGTAAGAAAGCTTTTGAGTTCTGAAGTCAAACACTCCCAGATTCAAATCCAGTGGAGGTAACAGCATGTAGCCCTTAAAGTGGCTGTAAGGCTTAAATAAGAAACTGCAGGTAAAATGTCTGGCACATAATAATGTCACATTAAATATTAGCTATTTTAGCAAAACTGACTGGGTTTCTTCTCTTACACTGCTAGTAATGGGGTAGAACTGGTAATATAGATTTTAAAGTCAATGAAATAGAAGTAAAAACACGAGAATGAAAACCTCTGGAGCCAAGGGAACATACAGAGGATAAGAACGGTTTTAGAGAACATCCACAATAAAATGATGAGGGAGTCAAGAGAGCAGACAGAAACTGTGATATTGAAGTGGATGATACATCACATACAGCAATGGCAACGTAGACACAGACATGGGCAAGAGGACAAGATGGGAAGCTGCCCCAGATTCACAGAAGTGAAACTCTCCAAAGCAGCCATGTAAAATACAGCCTGAAATTCAATTAGAATTTAATTAGTGACTCTTGAGAAGACAGTTTTGATAGAATGAATGAGGGAGAAGTTAGCCTATAAGAGATTAAAGGGAAAGGATATACAGGGAAATAGATAACAACTTCAGTTATAGAGCCACACTCAGGGTGTGTAGCCTTCTGAATTACCATGGTTAACAGTAATTGGGTGCTCACAACTTGACAGGCCCTACTCTGAATGTTTCAAATCAAACTGATTCATTTAACCCTCGAAACAGTCCTCTGACATGAACAGAACTGTCATCTTCATTTTATCAATGAGACAAAGGAGGCCCAGGGAAATTGAGACATATGCACAATTTAACACAGCTCAAAGTGGCCAAATTGGCTTTGAATCAGGCCGTCTGGCTGCAGGGCCTGTGCTGTTATAACACTCACACAGCTTCTAAGGCAAGAGTGGTGATTTGAACTTATGTCATATGGCTGAGCCTCTGCTTACCTTGGCCCATGTTTTTTTAAGGATCAATTTACATAAAGTGCTATGAGAGAGAGAGAGACCCTTAAGGCAGCTTGTAAGAGTGGGAGAGAAAACACAGGTATAAGATTACCACAATACCTGGCATTGGATAACTTTGATTGGAAAGAACTTTGGAAAAGGCACAGGAAGTATCTCTAGCTCCAGTAATTCAGAAAAGATCTATTTGAAGGTGATAGTAATTACACTGCATCAGGAGAAGAGGAAGCTTTGAGACGTGTCAGGAAATTATAAATAAACGGATGAGTGGAGACTAAGATAAATAGGGAGATAAATTTGGAAAATTGAGAGATCTGTGATTGAAATGTGATCATGGACAGTTTAAGGACTACTGCTGAAATGTTTAAGTTAGGGAATGGTATGAGGCGAGCTTTTAATTCAGGGCAGTGGTTCTCATACTGCGGGCCCCAGGTCAGCAAGCACCAACATCACCTGGGCATTTGTTAGAAAGGCAACTTACCTGGTCCTCTTCCACACATACAGGATTAGAAACTCTGCATGTGCGGCCCAGCACTCTGTGTTAAAAGAAACTTATTTTTTGATTGGAGGATAATTGCTTCCCAATATTTTTCTGCAGTATAACAACTGAGTCATAAATACTCATTGATATTTATGAGTATTTAAATGCTCCCTCTTGAGCCTCCCACCCCTTAGTGCTGTGTGTTTTAACTGGCCTCTAGGTTATCCTGATGCATGCTCAAGTGTGAGAACCCTTGTGTGGGATGTCATTGTCACTAAGCCTGTTCACAAAAGTTCCATTATTTTATCCCAGGCTCCTGATAGCACCTTTGACTCGGCTCGCTGGACCTCAGCTGTGGCCGCATTACTTGCTTCATCAAATGAAATGGGAACAGAAGTGATGCATGCCACTTCTAAGCAGAGGCTTTATGTGCTATCACGTATGTAAACAAGTTTTCTCATGTTCTCAAATTTAGTGTTGAGATTCGCACACAGATTGAAAATGACTTGAGGACCTCTATCAACCTACAGTGGCTTGAAGCTTGGTGGGAAATTTTCTATTATTTTCAGTCCCTGAGATATCAGGATTTTTGTTACAGACACATAGCCTGGCCTATCCTGACATAATGTGGGGTGGGGGATGGTAATGAGGATGGATTGGTTTCTCTTTCATAAAAGAGAATGTGCTAAGATAGATATGTCAATGAAATATCTAACAATATTTTTGCATAGCCAGAAAATGGACATATAGCTTTAGTGTATATATGAGACAGAGATGAATAAATTATTATTAAAATATTAATTTTATCTTTGGGTATAAGGATTTGAGGTTAATTTTTACTTGGTCTATTATTATTGTTATACCTAGAGCATTACATATTCACAAGAAAGAAATATCAGAAAAGCATAAAATCAATGGCACAGAACTTGCCTCAAATTTCATCTTCTCCAGGGCATAAAACCTTAGAAGACTTTTTAACTAGAAAATTATGTATGTGCCTTCACTACTTCTTGATCTCTTACCACATACAGGACACTTTTAAGTTCTAACCACAGATTATTTCTGATCTTTCTCATAGTCTTGCTGGTGAGACTTATGATCCCAAGGTCAGCAATGAATTCCCAAGTGTTTATATAATGGGCCTTAGATCGCACAGTGAGGAAATAAATGATCTGAGATTCAAACAAAGTTCTGCTGATTCTAAAACAGGCTTTTTAAAAAAATAGCTCTTATGGTTATATGAGGGTTTGTATGAGCATTTGCATGTGTATACATATTATGCTTGTGTGTGCAAGTATAGTATATATGATAGCCTTTAAAACCCAAAACCAAGTGGTCCTTTCATGTGCTGAAAAAGAGACTGGTGCTTTATGCTCAATGCTCCTACTATAAGAGTAGATTATCAGCAATTATAATTAACTAAAAAAAAGTTTTATTACTCACTCTAATTCACCATATTGATATTGCTATTATTTATATTTCCTTTTTAAGGTAAAATGATGCAACAAAGAATCATGACTCTTTGTAAGGAAACTTCACTGACATTTCTAGGTCATAATAAGTCTTCATGAGATAATAAATGTAATATGTAGATATCTACAATTGGCCTCCAGCGTTTCAAAACCCTTAGTGTATTTTTTCAAATCCTTGTCACCCACTCTAAAGATACTAATTTTTTTTTTCCCCTCTTCGAAATAGTAAAGCCAGAAATATCAGGAGCCAGACTCATTACATTGTTTTCAATACTGGGATATCATCACTCAAGCTGATCACCATAAATCCACAGAATTGTCATTAACTTTACATGCCTGGCTGAATTGTAAAACCAGAAAAAAAAAAAAAAAGCCTCCTTTAATATCAGTAACATTTGGCTGACAGGGTAATTAATACTCCTGAGCACATGAGTGGGCTTTAAAATGGGTCCAGAAATGGTCTGAAATTATATGTAAACTATTTTATATTTGTATAGATGTGCATGAAAGCAAGTCCATATATTTTACTTTCCAATAGGTAAAACACCCACAAAAGATTTGGTTGCATAGTTCTGAGAATATACTAAAAATCCATGAATTGTATACTTTAAATAGGTGAATTGTGTGATATTTAAATTGTCTCAATAAACCTTTAAACAAAAGACTAATATAGAATTTTCAAAACAAACTTATCAAGCCAAAGTTAAAAATCCCTTCAATTTTATGTGCCCCTATTTTCAGACCCTGTGTTCCATGTCAAGTAACCCATCTCTTGATCTGACTCAACTTCAACTAATGACCTGTTCAATGCTGCTTTCTGTTGTGCTCTAGCTAAGCTTACCATGCCTGGAAAATCTCGGGCCAGCATCATGACCTGGTTGCCTGGCTACCACCTGTTCCCTTTAGTAACAGAACTCTCCATTCTGAAGTTATCCCTACTTCTGGCTCACATCATGCCACAGTTAAGACATTATCCAAGTACCTAAAATTCTTTGATTTTTTTTTTAGGAGAAAAGAATGATATATTAATTAAATTACAAAAGAAAAATCAATATTTTATTAAAGATTCTTTGTGCCCATAAGAATGTGGACACCGATGTGAAAAACATAGGTCTGATAGGCTTAAAGACTCCCTGAAAACAAGGAGTCAGACAAGTAATCAGGTGCCACAGGCCAGATTATGGAGGAGATACACATATTATTGGTTAACATATCTCACAGATAAGGAGAAAAGCTGGGAAGCAGGAATGATTCGGAGGTAGTAATAATATAATTTTAACCACTGGGCAAGACCAGGGCCTGAAATACCGGAAAGGGATGTATAGACACCCAGGAGAGAAGTTGTCAGTACAGTCCCAAGGGTTTAGGAAAGGAATAAATGGGTAGAAGGATTCAGGAATTATACCCAAACACGAATAAAGTAGCAAATAAGGTGTTAGGCCACCAGCAAGAAAGACACTGAACAATAGATGTAAGAGAAAGGCTGGGGAAAACAAAGCTTTGAGGAAAGTCTGGCTGCTGCCCACATGTGTTTTACTGGATATGTAAAATCTTTTTTGAGCTTTCATTCTTTTAACCTGTAAAGTTGACATATTTAATAATTATTTAATCCTCATTATTATCCTTTGATGTAGATATTATTATTATTATCCTCATTTTACAGATGAAGAACCTAAGGCTCAGAGAGGATAAATGAATTGATCAATGTCACGCCACTAGTAAATGGCAAAATGGAGATTCAAACGCAATTAGGCTGGTGTTGATGGTACCCTGACTGACCTCCTTGCATTTTGGTGTATGCTAGTCCAACTTCCACCTTCCAGTTCCCGTATCTCTTAGCTCACTGCAGTCTGTTTTACCCAAGTGCACGTGATAGACAGATCAAAGATGCCAAGAACTGGGTGCACGCCCCCTCCCAGACTCTCTCAACCAAAGACCAGCAAGAATATGTATATACATTCTCCAGCTTCCTCATTTCTTTGTAGGATAAACTCTGAGGTGTGTGTCCTGCACCATTTTCCCCTAGTCCCAAGTGGAACTGAGTTCCAACTGCCCACAGTAGTAACTCTTGAAATGGTCCCTTTACGGGCTGCTTTCTGGTCCTTGTCTCAGCTCCTCACTCCCCGACTCATGTTTCCTAGGGTCATCTCTCAAACAAGCCATGAGAGCTAGGTCATCTGAAAATCACAAACGGGGCTAAATCTAAACTACTATTATTTTATTATAAAGATTAATGTTCATTGGAAGGATTTATGCTGAAGCTGAAGCTCCAATATTTTGACCACCTGATGCAAAAAGCTGACTCATTAGAAAAGACCCTGATGCTGGGAAAGATTGAAGACAGGAGGAGAAGGGGACAACAGATGATGAGACGGTTGGATGGCATCACGATGGACATGAGTTTGAGCAAGCTCCAGGAGTTGGTGATGGACAGGGAAGCCTGGTGTCCATTGCTGCAGTCCATTGCAAAGAGTTGGCCACAATCGAGAGACTGAACTGAACTGAATGATTAGTAACATTGATATTTAAGCCAACACATGAAAGGAACCCTTATTATTATCCTTTCTGGTTAGGAGTCTCCTCATGAGGGTTGGAATGCTGTTGGCCCTGAACTCATGGTTGTGGGCTCCAATACTCCTGAATGCCAGAGGAGTGTCCGTGAGGGAAAAGCAGAAACTTGTACAAAATTCTCTTGAATGTGTTCAGTGAGTGAAGAATGGGAGAAAGTTCTATTTTGACCTCAGCAATGAAGGGAGATGATATACTGAAAATCACTTCCTCTGTAAGAGTTTACATGCTCTCCCAAGATGAGGGCAGGGTCTTTGATAAGCTGTCACAGTACCTCATGCATCTCTTTAGCAGTACTGATCACAATGGAATCAATTAGTTAGTGGTTAGGTGGTGAGTTTTTCCACTCCAGGTTGTTCAGTGAGAATAAGCACTGAGTTTCTTCTACTGCTTCACACCATGCCTGGTAAGCAATAAAATGTGTGGCCAGCACTGTGCTAGACACAGGGCACAGAGAAGTGACTAAGAGAGATGATTCGTCCTATCCTCACAAACATGCAAACAAGATTTTAGGCACATATATTCATCTTGAAACCCTCTCCCAAAGCTTGTAAATATGCTCAAAGCTATTCAGTTCCCGTCTACTTCCACCTACAACCCATTTCTCAATCTTTTTAGCAACCAACTTTGAGAAAAGACAAATCAGTTCAGTTCAGTCACTCAGTCGTGTCCGACTCTTTGCGACCCCATGAATTGCAGCATGCCAGGCCTCCCTGTCCATCACCAACTCCCGGAGTTCACTCAGACTCACATCCATCAAGTCGGTGATGCCATCCAGCCATCTCATCCTCTGTCATTCCCTTCTCCTCCTGCTCCCAATCCCTCCCAGCATCAGGGTCTTTTCCAATGGGTCAGCTCTTCACATGAGGTGGCCAAAGTACTGGAGTTTCAGCTTTAGCATCATTCCTTACAAAGAACACCCTGGACTGATCTCCTTCAGAATGGACTGGTTGCATCTCCTTGCAGTCCAAGGGACTCTCAAGAGTCTTCTCCAACACCACAGTTCAAAAGCATCAATTCTTCAGCGTTCAGCTTTCTTCACAGTCCAACTCTCACATTCATACATGACCACTGAAAAAATCATAGCCTTGACTAGACAGACCTTTGTTGACAAAGTAATGTCTCTGCTTTTCAGCATGCTGTCTAGGTTGGTCATAACTTTCCTTCCAAGGAGTAAGCATCTTTTAATTTCATGGCTGCAATCACCATCTTCAGTGATTTTGGAGCCCCCCAAAATAAAGTCTGACACTGTTTCATTCATGCTCACAATTTTTCACTGTTACACTAAAGTTACCCTTTTCCCTATCACCTAAACTTCCAATTTGCTAAATTCAATTCATGATTTTAATCTACATCTTACTCAACTTCTGGTGGTATTAAGTACTTAGGTAGTCCTCTCATGATCCACCTCCTGCCTCCCTGTCTCTTCCCTCTTGGTCTCTGTGGGGCTGTATAGTCTTCACATCACCTTCTTCTCAAGTGACACATTCTCCAATGGGTTCAACTACTATACATGCCAAAACTTATCTACCCTATATCTGTTCATCAGTCAAAAATCCCCCTTGTAAGCTTCAAGTGCATATCCACAATGGCATTTTATCATAGGCATATTAAGTGGGCCCTATCAAAAACTGAACCCACGCTCTCTATCTCCTCCCCAAACCTTGTCATTCCTAGTGGATTCCCTATTCTCTTGCTTGATGTATTAGCATAGAAATTCATCCTAGCAGACTTCGCCTCCCTACACTGCCCTACCTGGTCATTCATTAGGGTCCATCTATCAATCTCCTCTATCTAACCTATTACTACCCTGGTTTCAAATAGTCTTATCTCTTATCTAGACTATTATGGATGTGAGAGTTGGACTGTGAAGAAGGCTGAGCGCCGAAGAATTGATGCTTTTGAAGTGTGGTGTTGGAGAAGACTCTTGAGAGTCCCTTGGACTGCAAGGAGATCCAACCAGTCCATTCTGAAGGAGATCAACCCTGGGATTTCTTTGGAAGGAATGATGCTGAAGCTGAAACTCCAGTACTTTGGCCACCTCATGCGAAGTGTTGACTCATTGGAAAAGACTCTGATGCTGGGAGGGATTGGGGGCAGGAGGAGAAGGGGACGACCGAGGATGAGATGGCTGGATGGCATCACGGACTCGATGGACGTGAGTCTGAGTGAACTCTGGGAGATGGTGATGAACAGGGAGGCCTGGCGTGCTGCGATTCATGGGGTCGCAAAGAGTCGGACACGACTGAGCGACTGAACTGAACTGAACTGAGACTACTATTACCAGTATCCAAATGGATATTTTTCTTCCCAAGATGTGTCAAAATTTAGAAGATACTGCCCATTCAAATGGCAACCCACTCCAGTGTTCTTGCCTGGAGAATCCCAGGGATGGGGGAGCCTGGTGGGCTACCATCTACGGGGTCGCACAGAATCGGACACGACTGAAGTGACTTAGCAGCAGCAGCAGCAGCCCATTCAAAGCAGTAGCTCAGTTTCTCCAAGTGTGATTGTGGCTCAAGTTTTCCAGATTACTGGGGACCCAATACTAGGCATGGCTGTTTCATACAGTGATGGTACCTTGCAAGCCCCCTGTATGCATGTGAGTTTAAGATGTCTAGCATAAATTAATGGTCACTCTGGTTAACTTTATTTTATAACATATTAGAGGTGGCAATCTTAGTCATCTGTAGCCTAAAATGTATTTGTCAAGAAAGAAAAAGAAGAAGAAATGTCATTCAGCCCATGAATGGGTAACCTTACAATGCTTTTGTTAACTTCAAACATCCACCCTCATGAAAACTCTTTATAAAACCATTGTCATTATGATCAACCAACATTTTAAGTTAAAACATATATATCCAAGTTTCTGATCTTGTTCTGCAGCAACACAGCACTCACAGAACTAAGGAAATCCCTATAACCACCTGAGCTTCCATCTTTCTCTTGACTTTTGAAATGCCTTAAAATGCAAAGAAATGTTTTTGGGCAAAGGTAAAAATAATTGTCGGGATGATGGATCTATAGATAGGGAGTGTTCAATGACAGTGCAGTTCCTATGGTGAGACACCGTAATAATGAGTTCAAAGTGTTTACAACTTCAATACTGCTTGTCAAACTCTCCCTTTAATGAAGTGAATTCTTGGCTACCAGCCACAAATATGCTTTCAGAAATAAGAAGCACGTGAATATACTTGTGTCTCTATTATTGGCCCAGGTGAAACAGTTGCTTTTATAGTCTCAGTTTAAAAAAAAAAAGGTATTCTCAAGATATTTAAAATTTCAAAAAATGTGATCATAGTTATAAATCATATACTTACAAAACAATTAGTCTCACTGTTATCACAATTTG
>SJYT01026607.1:453107-468958 GCA_006410635.1 Cephalophus harveyi | reverse complement strand
ATAGCACAGAGGTAGCATTAAAGTGGAAAAATAAGAGACATAACTAGCAGATTACACAAACATGAATTTATAAATTTTTAAAATTTTCTGTTAATAGGCTGTATAATACTGCAGCCTATTAATTTTATTAATAATATTTTTCCCTCGGGAGAAAGAGACATCACAGCACTTGCACTAAAGAGCAAAAATAAGAGACATGACCAGTAGACCCAAATAACATGAATTTATAGAATTTTTAAATTACTACTTAAAAATATTTTGCAAATTAAATATAATTTTCACCAAATCTGCAGATTTTATTCTGTCAAACTGTAAAGATTAATTTCCATTTTTAGATTTAAAAGCATTGCTGTCCTGGCATATTGAAAATGGGGTAAAAATTCTTTGGCATACTGACATGTTTAGACACAGCTGCCAATAGTTCCAAAGGATGGCATTTCTAACCTAGGTTTCATTATTCAAAGGTATTCTATTTGTAAACAAGATTCCATATAAGGATCATGAATGGTCTTCAGAGGATACATGACCACTGGAAAATGTATGCAAACTACGCTGGTGTTCTCTTTATTTTATTTTTGTCAAGAAGATCAACAACATCCTGCAGAATCTCAAACAGATCCTTCATTCAAAACTGAGGTAAGAAGCAGTAATCTAGCGCAGGCTATATTTCTCAAAGTGTGGGTCCAGTCCAGCATCAAGAATTTTCTGCAAATTTTGATTCAGAAGGTTTGGGAAATTATAGATATTCAGAAACTTCCCAGGAGAGTCTGATGATTAGCTAGTTTTCGACTGATGCTCTAGAGCAGGAGTCCCCAATCTTTGGAATCTCATGCCTGATGATCTGAGGTGGAACTGATGTAATCACAATAGAAATAAAGAGCACAATAAATGCAATTCACTTGAACCATCCTGAAACCATCCCCCACCACCCATGCCCCCCCCCCCAAAAAAAAAAAAACAGTCCCTGGTGCCAAAAGGTTGGGGACCACTGCTCTAGGACATACTGTGGTTGAAAAATACCTTATCTGCAGCCTTATCTGCAAACCTGTTGAAAAGGCGGAATCATGACCCCACCCCCAGACCTATCAAATCAGAATCTCGGAGGGTGAAGCACAGGAATCCGTGTTTTAACAACCTCTCCAGATGATTCCAATGCAGGCTAAAGTATGAGAACAGAGCACTGGCAGTGTGGTGGCGGGGTGGGGGAGATAAACAGAATAGGTGACGCAAAAGCATACAGTCCTTTCTATCCTTAAGTCCACAATAGCTTTTAATAATAGTGAAAGCTACTATTTACTGAGAAATTATTATGTGCCAACATGACAGTAAACATAGCACTTTTTATTAAAAAAAATTCTGAGGATGGTGTTATTAACCCTGTTACACAGATAAGCACACCGAGGACCAAAGAGCTGAACTGATTTACATAAAGAGCAGGACCAGTCAGGAATTAAATCCAGGTTTAATGGCTGTGATTTTAACAATATGTCTATACAACTTCAGAAATTGCATGCAAAAGAGTCTTGGGGCTAGGGAAAGCCATGCCTTATATCTATTATTGAAAAGAAATTAAGATTGGTAAATCAAACCTTCCCTGGTGGCTCAGATGGTAAAGAATCTTCCTACAATGAAGGAGACCCAGATTTGATCCCTGGTCAGGAAGATCCCCTAGAGAATGGAATGGCAACCCACTCCAGAATTCTTGCCTGGAGAATCCCATGGACAGAAGAGCCTGATGGGCTATAGTCCATGGGATCACAATGAGTCGGACATGACTGAGTGGTTAACACTTCAAGTCAAACCATGAAAGGCAATATTGACTAAATCAACGGGCATGTTACCCTTCATGGTAACAGACTATCAATGGGTTTAGATTGAAAGTGTAAAGGTCCGTATAGTCAAAGGTCTTTCCAGTAGTCATGTATGGATGTGAGAGTTGGACTACAAAGAAAGCTGAGCACCGAAGAATTGATGCTTTCAAACTGTGGTGCTGGAGAAGACTCTTATGAGTCCCTTGGACTACAAGGAGATCAAACCAGCCAATCCTAAAGAAAATCAGTCCTGAATATTCATTGGAAGGACTGATGCTGAAACTCCAATACTATGGCCACCTGATGTGAAGAGTTAACTCATTGGAAAAGACCCTGATGCTGGGAAAGACTTATGGCAGGAGGAGAAGGGGGCGACAGAGGATGAGATGGTTGGATGGCATCACCAACTCAATGGACATGAGTTTGAGCAAACTCCGGGAGATGATTAAGGACAGGGAAGCCTGGCATCCATGGGGTCACAAAGAGTTGGATACAACTGACCAACAGAAGAACAAGTTTGGAAACCAAATTTTTATTCAAAAATTTTCCTTTAAAGTAACGGTACTAATAAATGTGAACACATCTCACATTCTATGATGCAGGAAGACTATTAAACCAGACAGTGCAGAAAACACGCCACCAGTCATATTGCCATCAGATCCATTCACAGTGATCTGTTTAGCTACTCTGCCTGAAGCACACCACACAAGCCCAAGCACTTTTCTTTTCCTCTATAGGTGTCAACTAGACTGTCTGATGTAATGACATGATTGGCAGAAAATGTTTTACCTTTTGGGGACTATATGGCAAATGTTCCACTAGGTCCTAACTGCCTCTAAGACCTAAACTTGAGAGGCCAATGTAGGGAAGGGATATGCTTGGTATTTCATGTACTATGGGCATGACTTATTTTCCAAATTAACTAGCCTGAATAGAAAATGTAAAACAAAGTCTAAGGTGTGACTGAATCACCATAATATCCATCCTTTGAGAACTGTGACTCAGCAGGTGAAAACAAAGAGAAAACAAATGTCCAACATCTTGACTGTCACTGACACTTGTGAAATTATCATTTGACAAACCATGATGAAACAATTTGGCAGGAATCCAATACAACTAATGAGTCATTTAATTAAATAAAATTCTGTCTCCCCAACTAAATAGTATGCAATGATGAGAGCTCCATTCCAATACTTATCTAGAAAATAGATGTCTAGATTTCTTTCCTTTATGACTATTTAACAGCCAACCTGGGTATAATAATATTATCTAGAATTTATATGGTCAACACTCAGTTGCTCACAGGGTTATTAAACAGTTTGTAAATTATCCTGTTTTTTTCCCCTGCTTTCTGCCTGCCAAGAATACATTCCTTATTAGCATTTTCCTAAGAAAATGGAAAGAGAATAAAAGGAAATGGAATGTAAATAGCCAATATTTCAAGTTCATAACACCTTTAAGACAGTATTTGAAGATCTTGGCTAAACCGAATCCTTCGAGTTTCCAGTTGATTTAATCTATCCAAAATTGTGATAACTGAGAGAAAGTGAAATTGCTCAGTTGTATCCAACTCTTTGTGACCCCATGGACTGTAGCCTACCAGGTTCCTCTGTCCACGGGATTTTCCAGGCAAGAATAGTGGAGTGGGTTGCCATTTCCTTCTCCAGGGGGATTTTCCCGACCCAGGGATTGAACCCAGGTCTCCCCCATTGTAGGCAGATGCTTTACCATCTGAGCCACCAGGGAAGTGATAACTGAGGTAGACACTAAAGCAAAAATAACTAAAAATTCGTTTTATATGTTAAAAAAACATAAAATGGCAATTGATAATCAGTCAAAGACACCATTATTGACTAAGTAATCAGAATGTGTGAATATTCATGGATGATGATAAAAACAAAGTTGCAATGTTAACTTAAAAATTTGTGTCCAGTATTACACATACCCAAAAGATTGACATTCAGAATTAGGTATTATAACTATTATTTGTATCAACAAATCATAGTCTGCTCATATTAAAACATAAGTATTTATATACAGTTCATTGATTTTTTTTTAATATGACTGTTGGCCCTATCCATGACATTAAAGACAGACTATCTGCCTTATTTTTCAATTTTGCTCCATGAATCCAATAGAGTTCTACACGCATGCTGCTGCTGCTGCTAAGTCGCTTCAGTCGTGTCCGACTCTGTGCGACCCCATAGACGGCAGCCCACTAGGCTCCTCCGTCCCTGGGATTCTCCAGGCAAAATACTGGAGTGGGTTGCCATTTCCTTCTCCAACGCATGAAAGTGAAAAGTGAAAGTGAAGTCGCTCAGTCATGCCCAACTCTTAGCGACCCCATGGACTGCAGCCCACCAGGTTCCTCCGTCCATGGGATTTTCCAGGCAAGAGTACTGGAGTGGGTTGCCATTGCCTTTTACATGCATAGGACACACATATAAATGTTTATTGCTCTAGCTGTGATTTACAGCATTAAAAATAGCTATGGATTTTTCTCCCCACCATAAGAAAGTCATGTATATTGCTACTTCATGGGCCATATGAAAAGTAATGTGTCACAAGAAGATACTATCAATCCATCATTTCAACCTCTATCTAACCTTGAGAAAGATAGTTTCTTCAGATTAAAATAGAAATTTCATTAAATAAAAGAACTAAAATACGATTCTCACTAAAATGAGCAAAGAGCCTCCCCAGTGGGTCAGTGGTCAAGAATCTGCCTGCAATGCAGGAGACACAGGAAACACAGGTTCAATCCCTGGGTTGGGAAGATCACCTGGAGGAAGAAACGGCAACCCACTCCAGTATTCCTGCCAGAAATCCCATGGACAGAGGAGCCTAGTGGGCTACAGTCCAAAGGGTCACAGAGTTGGACACACCTAAGCAACTTAGCACCCAAAATGAGCAAAGCTTCCCATATTTAAGTATGAAGTTAAGCAAAATTTGTATTTTGGAAAGAAGAAAAACCTGCTTATTTTAGAAATAAATCAAGAAATGTATGCAGTACATACCTGGTATGGCCTTTAGCAATGTGATATTTTATATACTAATTTATAACACCATACTATAAATCAGATACCTTCATTATTTTTCTTCCATGTATCAGGTTTTGGAAACAGAGAAGGTTATGGGTATGTTCATATGAAAGTGAGAAGGGGTCATGGTGGAGAGGTCTGACAGAATGTGGTCCACTGGAGAAGGAAATGGCAAACCACTTCAATATTCTTGCCTTGAGAACCCCGTGAACAGTATGAAAAGGCAAAATGATAGGATACCAAAAAAGGAACTCCCCAGGTCATTAGATGCCCAATATGCTACTGGAGATCAGTGGAGAAACAACTCCAGAAAGAATGAAGGGATGGAGCCAAAGCAAAAACAATACCCAGTTGTGGATGTGACTTTGTTGGCAATTTGATCTCTGGTTCCTCTGCCTTTTCTAAAACCAGCTTGAACATCAGCAAGTCCATGGTTCACGTATTGCTGAAGCCTCCAAACTATACTTTTTCTAAAAATATGACCCCCCAAAATATTTGTGGAGCTATTCCTGTGCAGAGGAATCAACCTATTTGAAGACAGTAATTTTCAAATAAGTTATCACATTTTCAGAGAAGAGCATTTCAGCTCAGAGAACGTTTTCTTTTCCACATACCTAGCGGGCTCTAAAGCAACATCATGACTTTGAACAAGCTCCAGGAGATAGCGAAGGGCAGGGAAGCCTGGCATGCTTCAGTTCATGGGGTCACAAAGAGTCAGACATGACTTAGTCACTGAACAACAACAACAACAACAAAATAGATTGTCAACCTTTCCTGTTGAAAACAAGTGTAGAAGGAAATACTCACCAAAAAGGATGTTGATGTTATGTAGGGATGTTTTAAAGTTTGATAACCTTTGGGACAAGGAACCATCATCTGTATTCCTCTCCAGAAGATAATCTGGGAGATGTTTTTGGCTGAGCGCATTTGACTTTGGTTCTGTCTGGTGCACAGGTCAAAGCGCTCTGAGACACGCATTCTCTCCTGAAGTCACTGATGTCACTGCCTGACTCACAGCCCTTTGGCCATGCCGGGAGGTCACTTGCAGATGGCTCTTGGACTTCCCTGATGGCTCAGACGGTAAAGCGTCTGTGTACAATGCGGGAGACCCGGGTTTGATCCCCGGGTCGGGAAGATCCCCTGGAGAAGGGAAGGGCAATCCACTCCAGTACTATTGCCTGGAAAATCCCATGGACAGAGGAGCCTGGTAGGTTACAGTCCATGGGGTTGCAAAGAGTCGGACACGACTGAGTGACTTCACTTCACTTNGCGGGAGACCCGGGTTCGATCCCCGGGTCGGGAAGATCCCCTGGAGAAGGGAAGGGCAATCCACTCCAGTACTATTGCCTGGAAAATCCCATGGACAGAGGAGCCTGGTAGGCTACAGTCCATGGGGTTGCAAAGAGTCGGACACGACTGAGCGACTTCACTTCATCAAGGGTGGAGTAAACCCCACAGGTGCTCTGCCCAGCTCAGGCATCTAAGTCACCTTTTCCATTAGCTGCTTATATTGTTAACGGCTGAGGCAGCTGGTACAGGAACAAGAGTTCTGCAGTTCCTTTGCTTGGGACAAGATTCATTTAATCCAGATCTGAATACTCTATTTCTATGGCACATCTATTTGGGCGACACAATATATGCATTTTTTTAAAACAGTTTTTGAATTTTGTAAGATTTTCTGTAGGAAAATGTGTTTTGGTATTTATCAATTCTTAGTCTTCTGTATGTATCATTTAACTAGTAAATCCCCAAATGCAAGATACGCACATACTTTGTCACCAAAGGTGCAGAGTTTTTAACTTTGTTCATTCCGAATGAGTCTGTCTTGTATTTGAAACAGAATTGTACAGTTTCAACTGTATATATGTCTGAGTATATACATGATAATGATAAAACTTAATCTATTGCAAGTGAGATGATCATTGTTTGAATGATTCCCTTTCAAGATTATCACCTAGCACTCGGGTTTTGTATTTGACTTCTCAATTTGTCTTTTTTTTTTAAATTATTGATTTTTCCTTACAAACATAAGAATGTGTTTTTATTAAGCTTTTAACTTGATTGTAATATTTTTAAAGGGTTGATAATTATTTATTATATAAATACGCATACTCACCCTCCCAGGAAATTTAGGATCCAGTGTTAACACTGTTTCACATAATTTTGAAACAATGAGCTATGATAGATTGTATTACTATTTGAAATTAGTTGCTTATATCTAAACAAAATGGATCATTTGGGGGATTTGGTCATGTGACTTATTAATAGTCTAGCCAATTGAATGTGACTAGAATTGGCATCCATTGTGTCTGAGCAGAAGCTTTAAGAACTGTTAGGTTATTTCATTTTCTTTCTGCCAGGACAGGGGCAAATCCTATAATGGTGACAGTTCTTCTGCCTCTGTGACTCCTTCACACGGCTCCTTTCATCCCAGACTTTTTTTAAGAAAGACATGTGAAGCAGAGATGATTTCTGAACTAGATGCAATGCAAGCACACAATCTTTGCATAGTTAACCATGTTTAGTTTGTTTTTCTGTACCACAACATACCTAGAAAGAGATAACTGATATAAAAATTGGTACCTATAGATAGGATGCAGCCATGGCAAAATCCCTAAAATATGTGGCTTTGGCTTCAGGGCTATAGGGTTAGACGTGCAGAAACTCTTAAAAGAGACTGGAAAAATGAAGGAACTTTGTGGAGTGGTGGTATATTTGATAAATTTGTCTCATGCAACAACTTGACTGCAAGGAGATCCAACCAGTCCTTTCTGAAGGAGATCAACTCTGGGATTTCTTTGGAAGGAATGATGCTAAAGTGAAAGTGAAAGAGGAGAGTGAAAAAGCTGGCTTAAAGCTCAACATTCAGAAAACTAAGATCATGGCATCTGGTCCCATCATTTCATGGGAAATAGATGGGGAAACAGTGGAAACAGTGTCAGAGTTTATTCTTTGGGCTCCAAAATCACTGCAGATGGTAACTGCAGCCATGAAATTAATAGACGCTTACTCCTTGGAAGAAAAGTTATGACCAACCTAGACAGTATATTCAAAAACAGAGACATTACTTTGCCGACTGAGGTCTGTCTAGTCAAGGCTATGGTTTTTCCAGTGGTCATGTATGGATGTGAGAGTTGAACTGTGAAGAAGGCTGAGCGCTGAAGAATTGATGCTTTTGAACTGTGGTGTTGGAGAAGACTCTTGAGAGTCCCTTGGACTGCAAGGAGATCCAACCAGTCCATTCTGAAGGAGCTCAGCCCTGGGATTTCTTTGGAAGGAATGATGCTAAAGCTGAAACTCCAGTACTCTGGCCACCTCACGCGAAGAGTTGACTCATTGGAAATGACTCTGATGCTGGGAGAGATTGGGGGCAGGAGGAGAAGAGGACTACCGAAGATGAGATGGCTGGATGGCATCACGGACTCGATGGACATGAGTCTGAGTGACCTCCGGGAGTTGGTGATGGACAGGAAGGCCTGGCGTGCTGTGATTCATGGGGTCGCAAAGAGTTGGACATGACTGAGAGACTGAACTGAACTGAACTGAAGGAATAGGAGATAGTTATGAACACAGCATTTAGAAGAGTACGTGGGAAACTAAGTACTATTAATGTATAGAGGTATTCTTGATTAAACAAGGCTAATTCCAAGAGCTCACCAATTTTCACTAGTACACTTTGCCACTTTAAATATATGTCAAACCATTTCATAATAATACCAGGGCTTCCCTAGTAGCTCAGCTGGTAAAGAATCTGGCTGCAATGCAGGAGACCCCAGATCGGTCCCTGACTTGGGAAGATCCCCTGGAGAAGGGAACAGCTACCCACTCTAGTATTCTGGCCTAGAGAATTCCATGGACTGTATGTACATAGCTCATGGGGTCACAGAGTCAGACACGAAATGAGCAATTTCACTTAATAATCAGAATGTAAATAAATGCCTTCATATTTAAAAAACACTTAAAATATATAATAGAACATTCTTTACTATTTCACCTACTAAATCACATCTTAGTTTTCCTTATTGTTAAAGTAGACCAAAGCTAAGTGTGCCTTGCTCTGGACCCCATGGACCTCAGCACCCCAATATCATGCCATTGCTCCTTTAGCAGTTGTCATTCCAGTCACCCAAGCCTACATTTATTTTTCTAACATCCCAGGATCAAGGTCTTCAAATTCAAGCTTCTCTCTGTCTGGAACACCTTTCCATCCCTACCTGTATTTCTCTCCTGCATGGAGCTACTCTGTGCCTCTACACAATAAGCTACTTCCAACTCATCCTTCAGATCTCCGTTTAAATATCACTTCCTCAGAGAAGACTTTCTTGACATCTCATTCCCCCCAGTAGAATCATGCTCCCTATTTTCTACTTTTATCATACTCTGAATTTGCATTTGCATTATGCCTCAAATTAAAATTAAACTATTAATTATGCAGCCCTAATTTTGCTGGTACTCCTCAAAGGAAAGCAAACAGTAGGACTTAAACCTTTTCTGATTTCTTCATTAAATTCGAGGCCCAACAGAAAAACTCTGCTGGTAAAGTCACTCAGTCATGTCCGACTCTTTGTGACCCCATGGACTGTAGCCTGCCAGGCTCCTCTGTCCATGGGATTCTCCAGGCAAGAATACTGGAGTGGGTTACCATTTCCTTCTCCAGGGGATCTTCCCGACCCAGGGATTGAACCCGGGTCTCCCGTATTGGAGGCAGACGCTTTAACCTCTGAGCCACCAGGGTAGTAGGCACTCAATAAACAATTGTAAAACTTGTACTTCTTCCAGATCTTTTTCCATTTTGCATTGATCCTACCTTAGAAATGTGGGTTTTATACTGATGCAGTTCTCCTAAAGAAAAGTTTGCCACACACTCTGCCCCTGCCATGTCTTCACCCCAAGGCTGGCACAAAACATACTTCAATGACGCCTTCAATGAAACATTCAGACTCTTCACTCAGCTGTGAATGTTCTACAGTCTATCAGTGCCTTTCTTAAAATCTGAGGCAAGGAACTAAACATAAGACACCTGATTATTTCTAGACAGTGTGAAGGAGAGGGACAGGGTTACTTCCTTTGGTCTAGATACAGTACTATACTGCATACGTTATAACATACTACACCACACTATACTACACTGTGCTTCATTTCTGTTGATTTGGCATTTTTAGACTATTTGTCACATATGTTAATTTTCCCTTTCTGTTTTTGACTCTGCATATGTTCATATGTTCTGCAGGGAAGGAACCAAGGCTTACTTATCTTTATATCACCTAGAATGTAGAGAATACAGATGATATTAAATAATAAGCCATTAAAAAGAGACATATGTCAAAGAGGTGATCAACAAGGACCTACTTTATAGCACAGAAAACTCTACTCAATATTTTGTAGTAACCTATACTGGAGAAGAATATGAAAAAGAATGGATACATGCATATGTCTAACTGAATCACTCTGCTGTGCACCTGAAACTAACACTGTAAATCAACTATACTGCAATATAAATTAAAATTACATTTAAAAATTAAAAAAAGATAATTGGGAAAAAATAAAGACACCAATTAAGAGAGTACAAGCCTTGTTAAATTCTGTTTTGCGGGTTTTGACCCAGTGACTTATTCTATCTGGAAAATTTTTCATCTTGATTTTATTCTCCCTCTAGATATGTGCCACACAGAATTGAAAATCAGTCCTCTACTGATATTATTCAAGTTATCAGTCAATTATTCAGCAAAATAAAGCCTGTGATAGCTTGCTAATGAGAATGAAAATAGTTAAGAGTTGCAGAGCACTTGGTATCTACTGGATAGAAACTCTCCTGCATGATTTTATATCTATGAAATCAGTTAATCCTCAAACTAGTCTTCTCAGATAGATACTATAATCATCACCATTTCACAGGTGAGGAAACTGAAGCATAAGTTTACACAGCTTCTTAGTGGTACCACTGGGATTAAAACCTAGGCAGCTTGTCTCAAGAGCCCTTATTACTAAAGGGCTATTCTATCTACAGAGCTCACTGTCACAGCAAATCAGTATGGTATCACTTCTCCAGTCGACTGTGTTATAAAGATGATATAACATCATCCTAACTCATGATACTCCAGAGCCTGGCTCACTGCTTTACACAAACAGAAATAAAGCCTTTCCCAAAGAAGTAGGTCCCACAGTAATCCTCACAACCAGTCACCAACGATTCAATGATTCAATAAAGAGCTTACTACAGATCCAAACACACAGAAAATTTCAAGGCGGATCTATGTGGTAGGTCAATGAGTATCTAATTTACACTTGGTATCGTGTGTACTGTTACTTTAAGTTACAGGAACTACACATTTGATTTAGAAGACAAATAGCCAATTTTAAGACTGCTGAGTAGCCATGAAATCATTGTGCAGATGGTTCCCACCACCATTGTGACTTCTGTACATCCTTCACCATAAATATTTTCCCAGAAGTAATCTGATATTTTTGTTCCTTCCAGCCTCCATACACTACGTCTTCTCTGCCTGAGACATCCTTTTTGTCTGCTCCTTTGAATATCAGCTAAGCTACCACTACTCTTGCAAAACTTCTCTGACACTATTAATCTCGGTTCAATGCATGATCTGCTTGCAAAGCATTCTTGATCTTTCATAGCATATATGTTTTACCCTACTCACTGCACTGATGATTCATTGTCTATGTATCTATTCTTTTCTCCCATGAGGATATAAAGTGTCTTTTTTCTTTGTATACTAGTTTGAACAGCTTGATAATAAAAGCTCAATTATTATGTAGCATTTGTGAATGAATATTTATCTGTAAGTAAAATTCATGTCAATTCCCAAGTATTTCATTGTACAGAATATGCATTCACAAAGTATTCTACCAATGGCCAATGCTACTGGCATCTACCTGGAACCAAGGACATTTTAGGGTATAGGTCTCCATCTATTTCCTGCAGAAATGTCTGCCCAGATTAATCCCCAAGTTTAAATTTAAAACCTGTCTACCTGGTATGACAAAATACTGGGGTGTATATAGAAAAAGAACAATATTATATAGTTCATATTAATTTAGAAATCATATGGCCAATATAATTTCTATTAAAGCTGAGAAATCTAGAGTGCAGGGAAGTTTAGCAAATTGTATGGTATACAACCAATCGGTGATTTAAAAAAAAACTAAGACTAGATCATGGAATTTTTTCTTCTCTAATGACAATGTCCTCTCAGTAGTATACATGAATACAACATAGGTATCTCAGGAAAAGCAAGGTCATGTTATTTCTGACATTGGCAATCAATCTAATTCTTTCATTATTTTGATATAAGCAACTGAAGGTGTGATTATTTTTTTATTCTACAGGATTGCTGGGAGAAATATCAATAACCTCAGATATGCAGATTACACCATCCTTATGGCAGAAAGCGAAGAAGAACTAAAGAGCCTTTTGATGAAAGTGAAAGAGGAGAATGAAAAAGTTGGCTTAAATCTCAGCATTCTAAGATCATAGCATCCAGTCCCATCACTTCATGGCAAACAGATGGGGAAACAATGGAAACAGTGACAGACTTTATTTTCTTGAGCTCCAAAATCACTACAGATGGTGACTGCAGCCATGAAATTAAGATGCTTGCTCCTTGGAAGAAAAGGTATGACCAACCTAGATAGCACATTAAAAAGCAGAGACATTACTTTGCCAACAAAGGCCCATCTAGTCAAGGCTATGGTTTTTCCAGTAGTCATGTATAGATGTGAGAGTTGGACTATAAAGAATCTGAGTGCCGAGAATTGATGCTTTTGAACTATGGAGTTGGAGAAGACTCTTGAGAGTCCCTTGGACTGCAAGGAGATCCAACCAGTCAATTCTAAAGATAATTAGTCCTGACTATTCATTGGAAGGACTGATGCTGAAGCTGAAACTCCAATATTGTGGTTACCTGATGCAAAGAACTGACTCACTGAAAAAGACCCTGATGCTGTGAAAGATTGAAGGTGGGAGGAGAAGGAGATGACAGAGGATGAGATGGTTGGATGGCATCACCAACTTGATGGACATAAGTATGAGTAAGCTCCAGGAGTTGGAGATGGACAGGGAAGCCTGGAGGGCTGCAATCCATGGGGTCACAAAAAGTCAGACACAACTGACCTGAACTGAACTAAACTATATAAGACCTTTTCAGTCCTTTACAGATATTTGTCTTTCTTGTGGTTAATAATTTCCACTCAAAAGAAAGTCTAGGTAGTACTGACTATGAGATTGTGACTTAGAGTGAAAAGAGTCCAGGCCCTGTAGGTTCAAGTAGACAGGACAGCTTTGACAGGATGAAGGGATCTGGGTAGGAAAAATTTGTCTTTATTAAGTAACCAATAGGTATGGTAAACCAAGGGCTGAACTTGAGAGCAATTCTCTTTTCTAAAAATTTTGTCTTCATACAATGATTATCACAGAAGATGAAACAATTTTTAAATGCAACATGAGTAAAACTATATTTTAAAGGAGGATTCAGAAGTGAGTACATATTGCTTTAAAATAAATGCCTTCATTAATTCACATAACTGGATTCTAAATCTTTTCAGTTCAGAATCTTTGAAATGGCTTCTTAATTCTAATAGATGGAAGCACCCAGAGGGCAGATAATATGCTTACTCAAATTGAACCCCATAGCAACTAAACACAGTAATATATTGATGAGTAATCAATGTTTTATAACACAATGATACTTGTGTATTTCTAGTTAATTCTCAATTACAAATGTTTTATAATAATATATAATCTTTTGATTAATGAGTATAAGATATAAGTTAAATGTAAACAGCCATAACTTTGGTTTGGATCTAAAAATGCATTTTTGTCTTTAGCACCACATTTTCAAAGTAGAATTAGTGACTTAATTAAACCACTTTCTAAGTTGGACAGTGATCAAGAAAATCTTGTACACTTAAAGGCAGAGAGAGTACAACTAAGTTAGGTACAGGGGAAAATAGGGAATGTGTAACGCTCATGCTATATTAACTGCTTACTGGAGCAAATTAATTAATTTTTCTTCATGCAATGTAATCAGCAAGCTTAATCTTGGGAAAAGAAGAATGCAATTGTTACTGTAAATATTAAAGGTCTTATTACTTATCACTTAGTTACTGTAACTAAAGAAATTCAATAGTTCATTAACATTCTATGGCTACTGGTTCTTTTTTTCCAATGAATATATTTTTTTAAGCCATGAAATTAAAAGACGCTTACTCCTTGGAAGAAAAGTTATGACCAACCTAGATAGCATATTCAAAAGCAGAGACATTACTTTGCCGACTAAGGTCCGTTTAGTCAAGGCTATGCTTTTTCCTGTGGTTTTATATGGAGAAGGCAATGACACACCACTCCAGTACTATTGCCTGGAAAATCCCATGGACAGAGGAGCCTGGTAGGCTGGGTTTCTATGGTGGCTCAGGGGTAAAGAATCCACCTGCCAGTGCAGGCGACGTGGGTTTGATCTCTGGGTTGGAAAGATCCCCTGGAGAAGAGAATGGCAACTCACCCCTGTATTTTTTGCTGGGAAATCCCATGGACAGAAATCCCTGGTGGGCTACAGTCCATGGGGTCGCAAAAGAGTCGGACACAACTCAACGAATAAACAACAACATGTATATAAATTAAATCTTAGTAATATTTCATATTAAGGAATTTATTAAAATCCATTTGTTCCACAGAAGGAAGGATTATCTCACTATATTGGCTGAACAAGAAATTGAATTCTGATCAGAAATTTTTCAAATATTTCATAAACAAGAACCTAGACTTCTCACAACAGAAATAAAGCTGAAAAGATCGTATTTCAGCAGTTTCAATGCCTGTTTTCTTATTAAATCATAAATTTCATTACTTTATACTTGCTTCTACAATGACAAAGTGCAGAAAGCTAACTGTGAATGCTGAGTAGGTCAGAAGGAGAAAAACGCACAGCTGATGATGATTTTTGATGACAGTGAAGCCATTAAAAACCAGACGCGTGCAAAGATTATAAGAGACCACAAAAAACTTTCAGACGTTCAAATAACCCTCTGGGCAAGTGGATGTGATTCCAATATCCTATGTCTTAGCCATTTAGATTTCACAAATCATCAGAAAAAATATATATATAATAGTAATCCCCTTGTGGACTAAGTCGGAAAATAAATGAATCAATCCATTGTCTATATAGATGAATAGATGTTTCAAGGACAATAACTAACTCAACATTTAATCTTCTGGATTAACTGGAGAAAGCTGTGACAAAATGCACTCCATGGCACCTATAAAAAGGCAGAGACTGTACTTATGGATACAGCCAAGCATATATCAAAACATGTGCTGTTTCATGCCCTTTCTACATTTTGCCAACTTTATATTTATGATTAAGCAACCCAAAGACAGCATGGGAGAAAATCTCACAGAAAGCACCTGCCCTATATCTCTACACAGATGTTCACAGAGCTTGAAATCAGGCAATAAATTCTTGGTTACATGGAACCATCTTCAGGACCAAATCAGTCCTTATTAACAGGAAAGTCACTACAATTCACAATTTCTTTTCTGCTGTTGTTAAGGAAGAGTTGATATAAAATATTATATAAGTTCCAGGTGTACAATATAGGGATTCACAAATTTTAAAGGTTATACTCTATATATGCTTATTGCAAAACATTAACTATATTCCCCATGTTGTACAGCACACCTTTGTAGCTTATTTTACACCTAACAATTTCTGTATCTCAATCCCCTTATTGCTTCTCCTCCTTCCCTCTCCCCACTGGTTTGTTCTCTGTATGTGAGAGGTAAACCACATTCTTTTAGTGTGTGTGTGTCTTTTTAAATTTCTTTTTTAAATTATGCAAAGTAAAATAGTGACTTTCCTGTAGAAGATAGAATTTTAACTTCCTATTAAAGTTTCCATGGACTACAAACTAGGAGATACTAGAACATACCCAGGGACATAAGACCCGGTTTATTTGGACATAAGACCAAAGAAAAATTTGATGGTCT
>SJYT01026607.1:440702-452967 GCA_006410635.1 Cephalophus harveyi | reverse complement strand
GACCAAAGAAAAATTTGATGGCCTAAAGGTACTGAAATCATACAGAGTCTGTTCTCTTATCACAGTGTAATTATGTTAGAGATCAATATCAAAAGATATTTGAAAATAGCCTACATATTTTTAGGTGAAATATAACATTTACCAAGAGAGACATTTGACTTAGCCATTGAAAACTTAAGTAAAGTTAGAGACTTTACTGAGAGAGGGAGAGAGGGTGATTGCAGAAAAGAAAGCATTTAAATGAGAAATTAATATAAAAATGAAAACTTAATAAAGATACTCTAAAAATCCCATGTATTTGGAAATGTTGACTTTTATTTTTTTATTGAAAGATAATTGCTTTACAGAATTCTGTTTTTTTTTTATATAAATTTATTTTAATTGGAGGCTAATTACTTTACAATATTAGATTGGTTTTACCACACATCAACATGAATCCACTACAGGTGTACACGTGTTCCCCAACCTGAACCCCCCTCTCATCTCCCTCCCTGTACCATCCCTCTGGGTCATCCCAGTGCACCAGCTCCAAGCATCCTGTATCCTGTATCAAATCTGGACTGGTGATTCGTTTCACATATTACACATGTTTCAATGCCATTCTCCCAAATCGTTCCACCCTCTCCCTCTCCCATAGAGTCCAAAATACTGTTCTATACATCTGTGCCTCTTTTGTTGTCTTGCATACAGGATAATCATTAGCATCTTTCTAAATTCCATATATATGCATTAGTATACTGTATTGGTATTTTTCTTTCTGGCTTACTTCACTCTGTATAATCAGCTCCAGTTTCATCCACCTCATTAGNTGCTTGTAGACTTTTGGATCGCAGCCATTGTGACTGGTGTGATATGGTACCGCATTGTGCTTTGATTTGCATTTCTCTGAGAATGAGTGATGTTGAGCATCTTTTCATGTGTTTGTTAGCCATCTGTATGTCTTCTTTGGAGAAATGTCTGTTTAGTTCTTTGGCCCATTTTTTGATTGGGTCGTTTATTTTTCTGGAATTGAGCTGCAGGAGTTGCTTGTATATTTTTGAGATTAATTGATGACGTTAAGACCACGGTCTTAACAAATTATATGATTCAGGAATGGAAGGAGAAAAATGTTGAGACCAACACATTTCACACCTTTTTAGCCCAGCTTTATGGCCCTCTAGAACGTATTCTATTCCTACTTTCTTATCTTCTGATTCTTTTTTCTATGTATATTTTGAGTAGCACTTGCTTTGTATCTTTTATAGCCTCCCCTCAATCCATCTCTAATTGCACCTACAACTCTTGTTTTCTGTTTCAGGGCCAGGAATCCAAAAGGTTAATGCCCAGGAAATGACTCTCATTTGATAGGATGGAGAAAGAGGAATTGCCCTTCACAGTCACATTTTTTAGGGAAAATTGGACAAATTTCCTCAGTGGGTCCCTGGCAAGGTTGAGGTCCAGTTGACAGTCATCAGCACAATTATGTTATCTTTGCTCACTTTTCCTCTGTCCTTATCTCAATTTACAGCTTGCTTATATTCCCTAGTTCACTTTCAAATTATTGTTGTTATTTAGTTGCCAAGTCGTGTAGACTCTTTGCAACCCCATGGGCTGCAGCTCGCTTTCAAATAAATTAGCAGAAATAGAGGCCTCACATCAGGCTTTGTTTCTGAGGAAACCCACACAGAGACGCTCAACTATCTCTATCACTTACAATGTGAGCTCTCACAGGGAAGTGGCTATGTCTCTTTAATGTTTAGCTTTAGGGGCCAGTGCAGTGTCTACTACAAAAATAAGGGCTTTCCTGGTGACTCAGTAGGTAAAGAATATGCCTGCAATGCAGGAGACCAGGGTTAGGTTCGTGGGCCGGGAAGATCCCCTGGAGAAGGAAATGGCAAACCACTCCAGTATTCTGGTTTCCCAAGTGGTAAAGAATCTACCTGGTAATGCAGGAGACATAAGAGACTCAGGTTCAATCCCTGGGTCACGAAGATCCCCTGGAGGAGGGCAGGGCAACCCACTCCAGCCTAGGAAATCCCATGGACAGAGGAGCCTGGAGGGATACAGTCCATGGGGTCACAGAGAGTCGGACATAACTGACTATGTACAAGCAAGCTATATAAGTTGGGGCGGTCCTCTAATGATATTGTTAATGTAGATGAGGAGAGCAGGGCTCAGAAAGGTGAGGTGGCATAGCTTCCCCAAGGTCACACAGCTTCAGACAGGAGAGGGAGCATTTAAATTCAGGTCTTCTGCTGCTCCTTGTAAATTGCCACATATTGTTCTCTTTAGATTCCATTCTACTCAGTACAGGCTTGTCTTTCATGACCTTTGAAAATTCAGCTTTCTCCTCCTCTTCAACTGAATACAGAAGTTACATTAAATAAATTTCCACATAGTGGCATCTGACTCATTATTTTACAATGAGCTAGCAACTTGGGCCTTCCCACGTGGCACTAGTGGTAAAGAATCCGCCTGACGATGCAGGAGACAGGAGAAGCAGGTTCAATCCTTAGGTTGGGAAGATTCCCTGGAGAAGGAAATGAGAACCCACTCCAATTTTCTTGCCTGGAAAATCCCATAGACAGAGGAGCCTGGCTGGCTACAGTCTATGGGGTCACAAAGAACTGGACACTACTAAAGCGACTTAGTGCTAGCACCGTGACTTCCCATGATTATTTAAGAAGCTCCTGAAACTCCAGTACTGTGACCACCTCATGCGAAGAGTTGACTCACTGGAAAAGACTCTGATGCTGGGAGGGATTGGGGGCAGGAGAAGGGGACGACAGAGGATGAGATGGCTGGATGGCATCACGGACTCGATGGACGTGAGTCTGAGTGAACTCCGGGAGTTGGTGATGGACAGGGAGGCCTGGCGTGCTGCGATTCATGGGGTCGCAAAGAGTCAGACACGACTGAGCGACTGAACTGAACTGAACTTAAAGGTCAGTGACATAAAGATTGGGATCTCAAACAAACTCCCCACTTAATATTCTGTATCCTGGCCTCAGACAGGTGTTCCCATGATTACAAGAGATAGTAAGTATAAATCTCAGCACAGTACTTGAAACACTGTAAGGTCTCAATAAAGGGTGGCTATTATTTTCAGAGGAAGTAAAATTGTATCTCTCAGTTTATCAAGTCCAGAGCAATGGGCTCAAACATATGTCCACAAAAAAAGCAGACACAAATGAAAAGATGAAAAAATTGCCCTCTTTGACTCAACCTGTATGCTTTGTTTCTGCCAGTTTCTGTTCTTTACTTCTATATATGCTTTAATCTTGTTTCATAGCCAGAAATGCTCCCATCTCCCTTTTCTTCCCATACATATTTATGTTTCAGCAGCTCAACTCTTACCTGTGGGTTAGTTTCCTATTTTCCATTGCAGCCTTGCTGATCTCTCTCATAGATTTCTACAGCACTCATACAGGATAAAATGAAATTTACTACTTCATATACAGCTTTCTTTTAGGCCAATTGCTCCATTTCGGTTAGTCCTGACTCCCAAGTTACACTAAGAGTTGCTTGAAGGCAAGGATCATTTCTAATTTTTTTTTTCTGAGTTCCCTTGGCACAATATTAAACAAGTAATCAGGCAGTGAATGTTTCATCTTTTAGACAGAATGTGAGCTAAAAAAAAAAAAAGAACTTAAGAAGATTTGTCGTTCCCTTTCTCATTTCCCAGTTCTGAGTTCCATATGTTTTTGTTTTTACATCCAATGTTTATTTTGACTTCGTTTAGCACCCATTCTTTCTCTCTTAATTCTTATATTGGCGACCAGTGCAGGGCATACCTGCCAGCGTGGGTGGTGCAAGTCAGTTACTGCAAAATTGTTTTTTTCTGTTTCTGCTTTACATTAATTTCTTTATAGCAAGCAGGTTACCATCTGAATTAGTAGAATGCAGCTGAGCAGATTCATCATTCCACAAAACAACTGTTTAGAAATTTATTTGGTTTTTATATACTTGCAGCTTACATATCTAATGCTTCTTGAGAAGTTCAGATTTTTAAAGTTGCAAATGCCTTTTCCAAAGTTTTAGAGAGCCACAACTGCAGAAAATATAAGCTTGAGCTTGATGAGTTTCATGCTGATTACTAAATCTTATGTTCAAGTCAAATTCCTGGGTATTTGCAATAAAATAGACTCGGGTAGGCCAATGTGACAGATTTTGTACAGTATTCTAATCATTTGCTACTCAGAAAGCAGTCCATGGAAAGCTATATATTGGAAAATAGGATATAGATTATGAAAAACCTTCTGAAACAGAAAAATATGTGTAATTGGCAGTAAAGAAACTGAGTAGCATTGAATTTTTAAAAGGTATGTTTGTATTTTGTGCTTGTACTATGCTTTTTCACTCTACTGACTCTTTTTCCTAATTATTACAAAAATCCCTCAAGGTAACTATTCCTATCCTCTTATACATATGTGGAGATAAATACCTAGATATTATATACCATACCTAATCCCAAGGACAGAGGATCCTGGCAGGCTATGGTCCATGGGGTCACAAGAGTCAGACACGACTTAGCGAATAACCACCACCACCAAGACCAATTAGATAATAAATAAAAGAAACACTACTGTAACCTAGGATTTCTTGCTTCTAAAATATCTTGTATTAAAAATTAGGGACATGCTCCACTTAGTAATGACTGAAATTAAATTAATATACCTCATAGTGTTTAACAGGATTATTCAACTGTCATATTTAATACCACACTATCCTCAGGAAAAATTTGAGATGCAGAAAGCCTTCTCTGCCCATTTTCACTTCTAAGTACAAACATTTCCCATACTGAGTTGCCACAGATAGTAAATATCCCATGACTGTAAGTTGTATGAAAGATAGGAGGCAGATGGAAAGGTTCAGATTTTAGAGAAACTGGGTCTCTCTCCCATTATCCTATATATTCCTTGAGATTAGTCTGTCTGTCTGGTGGCCCATTACCAATCAGAGACTTTACACATAGGAAGTACTCAATAAGTATTTGGTGAATGAATCATTTGGGGGAAATAACTTATAAATTATGGTTAGAGAAAGAAGGGACAGATTGAGATGCTGGGAAATATATTCAAGGTTATTTGCAAAGGATGGAAACTTGATACTTCATTTACTGATATAGAGAACAGGAGTCATTATAATCATTTTAGAAAATAATTTGGCAGAATCTACTATATTTTGTGGCTTCCCAGGTGATGCCAGTGGTAAAGAATCTGCCTGCCTATGTAGGAGATGCAAGAGACTCAGGTTCAATCCCTGAGCTAGGAAGAAACCCTGGAGTAGGAAGTAGCAACCTGTTATACTATTCGTGCCTAGAAAATTCCATGGACAGAGAAGCCATGGGGTCGCAAAGAGTCGGACACTACTGAGCATGTGCGTGCACACACACACGCGCACGCATTATATTTTAAATGCATATCTTTTGATCTAAATATTTTCAGTTAGTAGCACAATACCTCATACATAAAGGCACACTCCCCAAATTGGATGACTGGCTAGACTTTGAATATACCTTGCTTTCGTTTCTTCCCTAACTGGTGCTTTGTTCTACTCCTTAACCTGGAATGCCATTCTCCTCTATCTCTGCCCATCAAAGCCCTTCTCTAAAATGTAGTATAAATGTCATGCTCTCTAGGCATTATTTCTGTCACCCAACTGATTGCAATGCCTTTTTCTTTTAACTCTTCTTTGGACTACACATATGGCATCAATTTATATCAGGGTTATTTACAAGTCTCATTTCTCCCTGTGACTTTCACAATGTTGCCTTTTTTTTTTTTTTGCAGGTCTGTTCAGTCCCCTCTCCTGGCATAAATCTACTTGGTCTCTTTGGAGATTTCTTAAATTCTCCACAGCTGCTACATGCTAGACTCTGGGCTAAAGCCCTGGTATATCATTTTTTTGCTCATCCAGGGATCTATCCAATTCACTCTTCATAGAAGTTGGAAGAAAAGAGAGACTCTAAGAAGTTTCAGAATTGTAGACTTCTAGAACAGAAATAAATTCTACAATCATCTTGTCTGAGGCCTTTTCATCTTTTCTATTGTCATGGATTCCATTGAGAAACTGATAGATTCACTTCTCAGAAAAACACCCGTGGTCTTTTACACACAAGGATAGTTTTAAATGTGGCTGGTTCAGCCAGCAGAGTGAAGCATAGACAGACTTCAATATGGGCTCACAAAGTCAGATTCCCTATATGAATGGAGCGACAAGGTCTGGAAGTGGAGTTACATGAATTGTGTGAATTGTGAGGAAGGCTACAAACTGGAGAATGTGTGCTCGTTTACTATTCAGGACAATCAGGATGACATCCCTGCAGAATGTGGCCCCAGGGTGGCCCAATCTACTAAGAAACAATCCAGATTTGTAATGAAATGTGGGCCATATGAAATGTATCTCTGGGATTTTTCCAGACGGCACATGAAAAGTTTGTAGTGTGTTACACTAGCTGCTCACATGCACAATTAGATTACTTGTCCTCTAAGAGTGTGTCACTGGTTTAATTAGGCAGGAGAAATGAGACTCTCACCATCAACCTATGGCCATGTACTGATAAATGAAACTCTATGCATCTCCACAATTACTATTCACTGGTTTATCAGTTCCACAAATATTTATAGCTGATCATGTGCCAGGCACTATCCTAGATACTGTATATACACTAGTGAGCCCAATGGACAAAGTTCCTTGTGAAGTTTCACTGAGAGAAGCAAACAACAACAAAAGTTAGACAAGCAAACAGGAAAATTCCAGAAAATACTGAAGACTGTGAAGAAAACAAAAACGTGAATGGGACAGGCAATGATTGAGAGGAGTGGACAGGAAAGCTGCTTTCATGAGAGGAAACTGGGTACAGTTTTTCTGAAGGTGAGCCCTTTCAGCTGAGACTGAATGGCAGGAAGAAGAGGAGAAGAATGTTCCAGCAAAAAACAATCAGAAGTGAAGAGGACTTAGACAGAAACAAGTTACACTAGAGTGCAGTAAAGTTGGGCCACTGATATGAGGGAGGTCAAAAAGTAGGCAGGGACCAGATCACACAGGGATGTGTTCAATGTTTGGACTTTTTCCTAAGTAAAATGAAGAGTCTTCAGAAGGTGGTAAGGAGGGAAGACCTGACTCACTCATTGTGGTAAAAAGATCCCTTTATATAATGTGGGGAACTCAGAGACGGGTTAGGCAGCTACTGCATTAGGAGACTGTGGAATATGATAGAATATCAGCGATGCTCCCTTTGAATAAAAGCAGCTTTTATTTTTCAATTAAAATGTAACATAATTGACTTCAGTAAAAATGTCTCTCTTGACCTTATTTCTCTTGAATTAATGGGGTCATTTATGGTATGTCAGGAAAGTTACCTCTGTATACAATGAACAGCTTTCATTTTTCAATTAAAATGTAGCATAATTGTCTTGAACCAGAAATGATCTCTTGACATTATTTCCCTTGTATTAATAGGAACATTTATATAATGGTCATGCAAATTAATTTTCTTCATTCAAAAATTATTTATTTTAAATTAATAAAAACAATGCAATGATAATTTTTATATTTTGGCACCTCCATTTTAATATTTAGCTTATTATTTATGATATTAAAATCTTGAATATAAAATCTATAGGATTATGACACTGATTTAAAGAGATACAAAAATATCTACAATTATGTTTTAATTTGAAGCAGTGATTAAATATAATTTGCCTGTGACCTTGCAGGCCAAAATAATATATCACAATAAACTGCAGAGAGTTGCAGAGATGAAAATAATGTTTGTCTGCTTCAGTGGATACATATGTGAGGATGAATTCTGGCACTTGTCAGCCTATGATAAATTACTATTAGACTAATACTTGTCAGTACAGTAATAACTGATCATGCTCTAAAAAGCACTAAGGGAGAAAGGTGATGAACAACCCACAAAGTAAAAGTTACACAATCACAATAATGACTCCAGTTCAAAGTACAGTAATTACCTACCAACTGCCTTATTGTCAAATCTATATTTCAAGTGACTACCTTGATATCTCTCAGAATCAATTTTTACCTCAATTTCTAATTAACAACATGGAAAACAAGCAACACTGATAACAAAATCACGTCTCTATTGAGTCTTTCTAAAAGTAGCCTAACCCTTTCTTGTAAGAACAATCTAGGTAGATACACATTTCCAGTCTTACATTTGGAAATCCTCTCCAACCCCCTCCCCCACTTTCACTTTAACTAAAGCAAGGCTTAAAATACGAGGAGTATTATGGAGCATAAGGAAAATAACAGTTATTGCTGATTTTTTTAAAAAAATGACCCAAAGTTCAAAAGACTGCAAACAATATTGAATATTGCCTACATACCACACCTGTACATTAAGGAATTAAAAGTTATCCAACTCATAAATTAGTATTTTAAAATGTTTATCCATTTTGTTTGTTACTAGTACATTGTATAGGAAGCATTTAAAAAGGTATATAATGGCGGGGGGGGGGGGATAAAGTAAGCACTTTTTAAAATCCAAATGGCTAAAAATCCTATACATGTGTATGTGTGTTAGTCGCTCAGTCATGTCCAGCTCTTTGTGACCCCAAGGACCATAGCTGCCAGGCTTGTTTGTCCATGGGGATTCTCCAGGCAAGGATACTGGAGTGGATTGCCATGCTCTCCTCCAAGGAATCTTCCCAACCCAGGGATCAAACCCAAGTCTCCCTCATTGCAGGCAGATTCTTTACCGTCTGAGCCACCAGGGAAGCCCATACATATATTACAGGGTAATTTTGGAAATATATACACAATGACAATAAATATGCAATTGACAAATGAAAATAACTGCATTAATTTACATTCACATTATGAAACTGCTGTCTCCACATTCATAACTCCAAACATTTTCTAAAACATTACTCAGAAGCTCCCAGGGGTTTTATTGTGGCAAAACAGATACAACATAGAATTGACCGATTTTAATCAATTATAAGTGTATAATTTACTGATATTAAAAACGTTCACATTGTCGTGCAACCATATCTCCATCAATGTCCAGAAATTTTATTCTTCCCAAATTGACACTCTGTACCCATAAAACAATAACTTCATTCCCTTCTCTGTTCTACCCTCTGTCTCTGAGTTCAGCTACTCTGTGAGCATGTGCTTAATCATGTCCACTCCTTGTGGCCCCATGAACTGTAGTCTGCCAGGCTCCTCTGTCCATGGGATTGCCCAGGCAAGAATACTAGAGTGGTAGCCATTTCCTCCACCAGTGGACCTTCCCGACCCAGGGACTGAACTCACGTCTCTTGCATCTCCTGCGTTGGCAGGTGGATTCTTTATGACTAGAGCCATCTGAGAAGCTCTCTACTGCTCTAAGTAACTAATATAAGTGGAATCAAACAATATTTGTCCTTTTGTGTCTGGCATATTTCACTTAGCACATTGTCTTCAAGGTTTGTCCATGTGTTAGAATTTCATTCCTTTTTAAGTCTAAATAGCATTCCATGCTATGTATACACTGTATTTTCTTTATCCATTCATCTACAGATGACTTTTTGAGTTGCTTCTACCTTTTGCTACTGTGAATAATGCTGATATGAACATGAGTGCACTAATATTCGTTGAAGTTCCTTTTTTCAGTTCTTTTGGATATATACCAAATGGAATTGCTGGATCAGATAGTAACTCTATGTTTAATATTTTGGTGAACTGCCATGGTTTTTCCACAGAGGCTACATCATTTTACACTGCCACTAGCAATGCATGAGTATTTCAATTTTTCCATATCCTCACCAACACTTACATATTTTTTACTTCATTGTTTTTAAGTAATAGCTGCAAGGAGATCCAACCAGTCCATTCTGAAGGAGATCAACCCTGGGATTTCTTTGGAAGGAATGATGCTAAAGCTGAAACTCCAGTACTTTGGCCACCTCATGTGAAGAGTTGACTCATTGGAAAAGACTCTGATGCTGGGAGGGATTGGGGGCAGGAGGAGAAGGGGACGACCGAGGATGAGATGGCTGGATGGCATCACGGACTCGATGGATTGAGTCTGAGTGAACTCCGAGAGATGGTAATGAACAGGGAGGCCTGGCGTGCTGCAATTCATGGGGTCGCAAAGAGTCGGACACGACTGAGCGACTGAACTGAACTGAACTGACCCTAAAGGTAGGAGGTGATATCTAGATGTAAATCCCTTATTTGATATAAGATTTACAAAGAATTTTTCCTATTCAGAAATTTCATTGCTAAACCCAGTGTGCATCTGTCTTTATTCCGTATGACACTGTTTGACTACTACAGATTTGTCAGAAAATTTGAATTCAGGGAACTGTGATTTCCTCCAAATTTGTTCTTCCTTTTCACAATTATTTGGGCTATTCTGAGTCCCATGAGATTTCATAGGAATTTTAGGATTTTTTTACAGTTTTTCGGAAAATTGCCATTTGGATTTTCATACAGATTGCTCTGAATCTGTAGATAACCTGGAATAGTACTCATATCTTAAAATATTAAATCTTCCAATTCATGAATACAGGATGCCTTCCAATTTATTGACATCTTTGAATTTCAGGAGTGCTTTATAGTTTCCAGCATACAAATATTTCACTTGTTTCCTAAGTATTTTATTCTTTTTAATGATACTTGAAATAGAATTTTCTCTTAATTTCCTTCCTCTGTTATTCATTGTGAATGTACATAAAATTTATTTTTACATATCAACTTTATATCCTGCAAATTTGAATTTGTTATTTTAATAAGTTTTTTTTTTTTTTTGGTTAAATCTTTAGGATTTTCTATAAATAAGATTGTGTCACCTATGAAGCTGTCTCTTATACACATCTAGATGTGTATAAGAGACAGGATTCCCTATATGAATGGAGCGACAAGGTCTGGAAGTGGAGTTACATGAATTGTGTGAATTGTGAGGAAGGCTACAAACTGGAGAATGTGTGCTCGTTTACTATTCAGGACAATCAGGATGACATCCCTGCAGAATGTGGCCCCAGGGTGGCCCAATCTACTAAGAAACAATCCAGATTTGTAATGAAATGTGGGCCATATGAAATGTATCTCTGGGATTTTTCCAGACGGCACATGAAAAGTTTGATTGAAGATTATTTGGAATGCTAGTTAAGAAGGCACATAAAAATTTGAATTCTCTGTCTTTAGTGTTTGCCAACAGCCATTTCTCTGAGTCCATTCAAGCTGCCCACTGTCGCACTAATACATATCATTAAACAAAATTACTCTCCATAATAGGCATAGTAATAGGATTAAATTCACTTGGCTCCCAACCAAAAGCAACACCACTAACATTAAAATAAAATATCTTCATCATGAATTAGTAATGTCATATTAATGGAAGTTAAAGGCATCTAGAAGTTTTTTGGCTCATTTGCATGTATGTGCATGCTCAGAATTCTCTTCTGAAAAATCGTAGCCATTTAAAGGAAACCCCAGTGAACAATTCAGAAAAGAGGTGTAAAAAAAGTAGCAAAGTAGTAAAATATTCAACTTGCAGCCAGTTGGCAAAACATTTTCCATGCTATCTCATTTATGTTATATTTTCTTTAGTGTACCTAATTTTATGAATTGAATTATTCACATTCACAAACACAAACACAGGATGATTCTCCATGTTATGGAGGATCATATTCTGAACTTTGGTTGATGAGAAACCTTAGCATTTTCAGACTCTAAATTGTATTACATGTCATTAAATATATTTCTTTTTTCTAGGCTGGCATTCTTAATTTTGATGTTCATATGCGATTCATGGGGTCGCAAAGTCAGACACAACTGAGCAACTGAACTGAACTAAACTGATTCAATTCAGAGTGTCAGAGTCTTTCTTATGTCCTATTTATTTTAGAGCCAGGCTAATGTAGTATACCAAGAAAAGACTGCAGAAGCTGGGTTTGATTCCACATGGTATTTAATCAGAAATAAGGTATTTAATTGCTTAGAGCCCAAGTTTTCTCATCTGAAATATGAAGTAAATGCTATTTCTACCAAAGGGATTTCTGTGAGGATTACAGTAAGGACTTTTTGGGGGTATTTTGCAAATATTAGTTTTTATTATTATAGGAAAAAATGCCATTTAAAAATATTTAATCCAGACATTGACACATATAACATACACATACATAAATATATGATGACACATTATATACTTACATATACAATTATATATTTTTATATATGTGTGTGTATATATATATATATATATATATATATATAAAAATATAAAATGCTCGTTGAAACAAACACAAAACTATGTGTATATGTTTCTGAG
>SJYT01026607.1:426846-440506 GCA_006410635.1 Cephalophus harveyi | reverse complement strand
GGACAAACCCACAAAACTATGTGTCTATCTTTCTGAGTATGTTTAGGAATGGTTGAAAAATGTCATGCTAAAGAATGAATTATTGTTATATGTGCTTAAATATTGACAAAAGACAGAGATATACCATTGTCTGAGTTATCTAAGAAATACATAAAGAACAATCTTATCCATTTCTAAGAATAAATGAACAGCTCCTAAAATATTGCACCTTACATGTTCAGTTCTGTTCAGTTCAGTCGCTCAGTCGTGTCCGACTCTTTGTGACCCCATGAATCACAGCACGCCAGGCCTCCCTGTTCATTACCATCTCTCGAAGTTCACTCAGACTCACATCCATCGAGTCAGTGATGCCATCCAGCCATCTCATTCTCGGTCGTCCCCTTCTCCTCCTGCCCCCAATCCCTCCCACCATCAGAGTCTTTTCCAATGAGCAGATCTAACACACTACCTAACAAAATACCTATGGTATTTTTCATTAAAAAACACAAAAATAATCTTAAAATTATATGGAACCACAAAAGAATGTGATTTGCTAAAGCACACTTAAGAAAAAAGAACAAAGCAAAAGGCACTGCCCTCCCAGACATGAGACTATAATACAAAGCTATAGTAATCAAATCAGCATTTCACTGGCATAAAAAATATACATAGATTAAAGTAATGGAATAGAGAGCCCAGATGGGGAAACAATGGAAACAGTGACAGACTTTATTTTATTGGGCTCCCAGATCACTGCAGATGGTGACTACCTTGGAAGGAAAGCTATGACAAACCTAGATAGCACATTAAAAAGCAGAGACATTACCTTGCCAACAAAGGTCTGTATAGTCAAACCTACGGTTTTTCCAGCAGTCATGTATGGATGTGAGAGTTGGACCATAAAGAAAGCTGAGCACTGAAGAACTGATGCTTTTGAACTGTGGTGTTGGAGAAAACTCTTGAGAGTCCCTTAGACTGCAAAGAGGTCAAATCAGTCAATCTTAAAGGAAATCAACCCTGAATATGCATTGGAAGGACTGATGCTGAAGCTCTAATACTTCGGCCACCTGATACGAAGAGCTGACTTATTGGAAAAGACCCTGATGCTGGGCAAGGTGGAAGGCAGGAGGAGAAGGGGATGACAGAGGATGAGATGGTTGGATGGCATCACCTACTAATCGGATATGAGTTTCAGCAAACTCCAGGAGATGGTGAAGGACAGGGAAACCTGGTGTGCTGCAGTGCATGGGGTCACAAAGAGTTGGACACAACTGAGCAACTGAACTGAGAGAGACCAGAAATAAACCCACACATGTATGGTAAATTATCTATGACAGAAGAAACAAGAATATACAATGGAGAAAATATAGTTTCTTCAACGAGTGATGTGGGGAAAAATGAATAGCTACATGTCAAAAAGCATGAGATTATAACATTTTTTCTTAACTATATACTGTACATATTTACGGCAGAAAGTGAAGAAGAACTAAAAAGCCTCTTGATGAAAGTGAAAGAGGAGTAAAAAGTTGGCTTAAAGCTCAACATTCAGAAAACTAAGATGATGGCATCTGGTCCCATCACTTCAAGGCAAATAGATGGGGCAACAGTGGAAACAGTGGCTGACTTTATTTTGGGGGGCCCCAAAATCACTGTAGATGGTGATTGCAAACATGAAATTAAAACACGCTCACTCCTTGGAAGAAAAGTTATGACCAACCTAGATAGTATATTCAAAAGCAGAGACATTACTTTGCCAACAAAGGTCCGTCTAGTCAAGGCTATGGTTTTTCCCATAGTCATGTATGGATGTGAGAGTTGGACTATAAAGAAAGCTGAGTGATGAAGAATTGATGCTTTTGAACTGTGGTGTTGGAGAAGACTCTTGAGAGTCCCTTGGACTGCAAGGAGATCCAACCAGTCTATCCTAAAGGAGATCAGTCCTGGGTATTCATTGGAAGGACTGATGGTGAAGCTGAAACTCCAATACTTTGGCCACCTGATGGGAAGAGTTGACTCACTGGAAAAGACCCTGATGCTTGGAAAGATTGAGGGCAGGAGAAGGGGATGACAGAAGATGAGATGGTTGGATGGCATCATCGACTCAATGGACATGAGTTTGGGTAGACTCCGGGAGTTTGTAATGGACAGGGAGGCCTGGCATGCTGCGGTTCATGGGGTCACAAAGAGTTGGACACGACTGAGCAACTGAACTGAACTGAACTTAACCATGTACAAAATAAACTAAAAATGGATTAAAGACCTGAATGTAAGACTTGGAGCCATAAAACTCCTAGAAGAAAATATAGGCAGAATACTCTTAGACATGAATCATAGCAGTATTTTTTTGGATCTGTCTCTTAAGGCAAAAGAAACAAAAGCAAACATAAACAAACAGAATCTAATTAAAAGCTTCTGCACAGCAAATGAAACCGTCAATAAAAGGAAAAGACTACCTACTGAATCGGAGAAAATACTTGCAAATGGTAAGAGTGATAAGGGGTTAATATCCAAAATATATAAATAGCTCATACAACTCAATATCAAAAAAATCAAACCCAATTAAAAGCTGAGCAGAAGACTTAAATAGATGCACTATTCCGAAGAAGATATACACATTGGAAACAGGCAAATGAAAAGATGTTCAATACCAGTAATTACCAGAGAAACGCAAATCAAAACCACAATGAGATATCACCTCATGCCTGTCAAAATGGCTTTCATCAAAAAGTCTACAAATAACACATGTTGGAGAGGATGTGATTAAAAAAAAAAAAAAAAAAAACCCTTAGTATACTGTTGTTGGGTTCATAATCTGGTGTGGTCACTACGGAAAACACCATGGAGGTTCCTCAAAAGACTAAGACTAGAACTATCATATAACTGAATAATTCCACTCTTCAGTACATATCCAAACAAAACAAATCACTAATTATAAAAGAGACACACACACCCCAATGCTCATAGCAGCATTAGGTACAATATCCAAGATATAGTAGCAACTCGTGTCCATCAACAGATGAATGGATAAAGTAGAAGCGCTATGTAAATACAATAGAATATTCCTCAGTCATTAAAAATGAGTTTTTGCCATTTGCAACAATATGAATGTACTTAGAGGGTATTATACTTAGTGAAATAAGTCATACAGAAAAATTCTCCACGTTATCACCTGTATGAGGAAACAAAAAAAATAAATAATAAAATGAATGAATTAACATAATGAAAGAGAAACCAACTCCAAGATAGACTGAACAAACTAGTGGTTACCAGTGAGGAGAGGGAAGGGGAGGAGGAAGACTGCAGTAGGGGATTAGGTGATACAAACTACTGCATTGTGTATAGAATAAATAAGTGACAAGGATATATTATATAGCACAGAGAAATGTGGCTATGTTTTATAATAACTTTAAATGGGGCATAATATATAAAAATAATGAATCACTATGTTGTATATCAGAAGCTAACATAATACTGCAAATCAACTATATTTCAATTTTAAAATATTAATAATAATAAATGCATAAATAGCAAAAAAATTAATGGTGATGATGCCAAAAAAGAACTAAGAGAAAAGTCAAAACTTACTAATAGAACATTTTTAATGACACTATATTAATTGAATTTATAGCATGTTAAAGAAAAAAGATTTAAGAATGAATATTCTACCTTTCAAATGCTTCCTACTATGGCAGCCATTCAGAAATCTTGTTCAATAGCAAGAATACTGATTAGATTTTCTGCAGGTACTGCCCTTAGAAGTTTGGAAATAGAGCTAGTATTCCTTGGAGGTATCTTGGGTCAAGGTGTCAATATCATGACAATGAAAAACACAGTTGATTTATACCACTACATATTTTTGATCTGATCTTTGATCATTCTTGGGCTGCACAAAGTTTTGTGCTAATCTTATCACCAAGACAAGTATATTTTGAACACTTGTCAGGAAAACATTGCTACTAGCCTTTAATTCCCCATTCACATGTAACGAAAGGAACCAGCATGGTTAACACAATATTTTTTAAATGAATAAAAGTCAACATAAGAATTTATTATATTTTGTTCTTAAGGTTCCATGAAATTTGCTGACCTTTATTCATTTCTGTAATTAAAACCCCATTATGACTAAAGATTTCTTAATACAGAATTGACATTGATGCACATTTCCCTCATATATCTTGGTAATTAAGCTTTATCTTCCTATTTGTAAGCCCACTAGATAGTTTTCCCTTTGAAGCTGTAAACTATGACAGAAATAGGAAGTCAGACAATCAAACTCACTCTCCACCTTTCAGAGTGTGGTTTTTGCTGAAAACCAGCCACTCAGCCAGGCAGTACATTTCCCTGGCAGTTCAGTGTGGCCATATGCATGTTTTGTCCAGTGGAAAGTGCAGAGAACTGACATTCAACATTTCTATAGCAAGACTTTTCAGAAGCTACTGTGCTTTTCTATCTTCTCTTCCTCTATTCAGTGGCTAGATGCAGAAGAAAATCATGACTTGGCCTTTAGAGAAAGCAGACCCACAATAAAGGAAGATGGCCATTGATGACTCCTGGAAAATTATTTGTCACCAACAAGGAACACCTGCATTGGATTTATACCTACACTACAAATAAAGTATTGTTTTAAGTCACTGATACATACATCCCCGTATGCATTTATGCGGTACAGCAGCCGTGCTATCCTAGATTATAAAATATGCAATCACACTTTGTGTCTATTGAGTTAAATAAAATTATTAAAATCTGGCTGCATCATTCATTCATCCAGTATAAAGTATGTCCTTTGGGAGAGAAAGGGCAGATGAACAGATAAACTGTTTGGGTCACCTCAAAGTCTATGGGACTACAGCATGTCAGCCATTATTAAAATACTCTAATTTTACTAAGAAAATGAGAAAATATTACTATTCAATCAAAACTAGAAAAAAAATTAGGAGGCTTATGGTAAATGTGGCATTTTGCATTTGAAATATAATCCAGTTTCATGGAGAGGTCATCTTTAAAGTCTAGAAGAGTGACAAAACTAAAAAAAAAAACAACCCCGACAGTTAAACATAGTTACTACCAATAAACTATTAGTACCAAGTGGAATGAATTTTGTGGTATAGAAAAATGGAATAAAACCTTTTGTGATTAAGGGACAGGTGTTCCCAACTTTGCTATAACTGGAAGTTAGTTTGATACTGAGTACAGAACACATTTTGGAAAGCAGTAAAGGCTAGGCATAGAAAGCTAGATTTTATTTAGTAGGAAAATGGGATTTTATGAGCAGAAGGATGACATGCTCAGATCTATCATTGTCAAATACTAACTATGGTAGAATATGGTCAATGGTTTGACGCACAAAAAAAGTCAGGGACTGAGAGACTAGATAAGAGACTAGTGCAAAAGTCCAGGCAGCAATTTTCCAGGGTTATTTCTCTTTCTACTACTACTATATGGAATGGGAAACTATATTGACAACAATCTAATACTCATAAATTAATATCAAAAGTTTAATAAATTCTTAGAGATAAAAAGGAGTTTTACTTCTTGGAATTTTTTCTCTCTGCTGATCAACTGATGTATTATTTTTAGTCTTTCTAATCTAACTATATTCAAAGCAACTAGTTTCTAAAGCAATATAAAGATATTAATGAATTGCATGCAATTAAATGTGTACAACACAAAATATACATTTGAGAGACTATTTGGTGTTGTTATTGTTTAGTAGTTAAGTCATGTCTGACTCTTTTGTGACCCCATGGACTGCAACCCACCAGGCTTCACTGCCCATGGGATTTCCCAGGCAAGAATATGGGAGTGGGTTGCCATTTCCTTCTCTAAGGGATCTTCCCAACCCAGGGATTGAACCTGCTTCTCCTTCATTGGCAGGTGGATTCTTTACCACTGATCCACCAGGGAAACCCTTGAGAGAATATACTAACTCTAATATTAATTCATTTATCCATTATATTACTATTCATTAAGTATTGATTCCCTACTGTTTTAGGCCCTAGAAATACAATACTGAAGAAAATGAACAAAATTCTTGCCTTATGAAGCTTAAATTTGAATACTAAATGTGAAAATAAGAATAAATAAATAAATTCAGGCCATAGAAAATGCTATGAAGAAAACCAGAACAGGCTAAAGAGAATGAAAGGGATGGAGGAGTTAGTTCTATTTATAAAGGATCCACAGGGCAGGCCTTAAAAAAAATGACATTTAAAAATAATGTTGGATGAAAAGAGCAGTTGATCCCAGTAATGACTCTCTCAAGAAAAGGTATTTCCATACTAAAGGATCAGCAGGTACAAAGGCCCTGAGGCAGGTCGCAACCTGGCACAAACGCCAGTGGTGCGGTTGGATCTGAATACAAAATAAAGTCGTGGAGAGCAAATCATTAGCTCATACAATACTCACTTGGATTAAAAATCACTGTATTTTGAACTGAATTACATTTATCTCCAGTAAAACACTTTTCAGAGACCACAAACTCTTTTGGCCTATATCTAAGCATTCTTTGGAGGGATTCATATTCCTGTAATTGTGAAGCCATGTGGAAAGGCAGATGGGGCCATTCCCATTTAATGATTGTGCCAGCCTTAGAAAGACTAAAACAGATTACATAAATGAGAGTTTGTCACACATAAGGTCTGACACAGAGGGAAAAAATAAAATATATATATATATATACACACACACACACACATACATACACACTGCCACTAACAAACCCACCAATCTAAGATTTCTAAAGGTTTTATCTACTGACACCATAAATGTTACCTCACTTATGAAGAATTACTCAGTCCTCATCCCCAACACACAGACACACACATATATTTATACACCAACACACACAAAACCCTAAGCCAACACCCACTCTTGCATTCTCACAGAATTTTGTTCATATTAACATCTTATCAAGGGTTGTGGTTCTGTCTTCCTAATATTTTCAAAATGGCAGATTCCCAGAAGGTACATAACAGTTAGCTGAATGGAATCAAATAAGATTCCCTGTGATGATCCTCTAGTCTCTATGGATCTCTATGTTACATCTGCTATTTCAATGGTCAACTATTTTAGCACTACAGAGAGAGAAAATAATCTAAGCAACAAACTCATTAAAAGCACAAGTTAGGTTGTCAAGAGGGCTTCCAGGGTAGCATTGGTAAAGAATCCACCTGCCAAGGCAATAGCCGCAGGAGACGTGGGTTCAATCCCCTAGAGGAGGAAATGGCAACCCACTCGAGTATTCTTGTTGGGATAATCCCATGGACAGAGGAGCCTGGTGGGCTACAGTCCTAGAGATCACAAAAGAGTTAAACCAATTTAGCAACTGAGCATGCATGCACACACAGGTTATTAAGAATGAGAGGCTTTCATTTCATCTCTTAGGTACATTATTCTTAAGGATTAGTTCAAGACCTAAAAATAGCCTATAAGTTAAATGAAACAATTCCAAGTCTAAGGATAAGAGAATACCAATGCATTTATCAAAGCCCTAGTAAGCCCTAGCTAAATGAGCAATTCTTTGACATTCCCACAGATTATATCATACCCATGCTGGGGTTAGCTGGAGAAAAAACCCCGAAAGCAACCTAGAATCAGACAGACCTTGAAGGCAGGTACAGAAGAGTAGACTGTCATAGTCAAAATAATTAAGGGTTTTGGTTTGCCACTTATAATTTACTCTGGTAAATCACCAGCTGGTCCACAAAGTACATACTGCTGCAAAATGATTCTGATTCCTCCCTGAGGTCATTTAAATAGATTTTGCTTCATTCCTTAATTCCATTATTAATTGATGGAATATTCTACTATATGCACTTCTTATAACCCACAAGATAGATCTCCTTTTTATGGCCTATTGGCCCAACTACTAATTTAATATTAAGTCATTAATAATGGAAATAAATTATACATCTCCATTTCCTAACCTTCTCTCTCTGCTTTTACAAGGGGGAAAATAGCCATTTAATTAAAATAAATATAAACATCATTTAAAAATTCGGTAATAGCATGAATGATAATAGCCATTACTGAGCACCATACTAAGTATTTCACATACATTAGCTCATTTATTATTACTGGCCCCATTTTGCAAATAAGGAAACAGAGGCACAAACTGATTATGCAAATTGTTTAAGGGCACACAGCTGCTGACTAGCGGAGCCAGGATACAGATGAAGACAGTATGTCTTCAGAGCCCATGCTCTTAACTCCTATGTGTAGAGTGCTACTGTAGTAGGTGTTTTAGGTGAACAGCAATTGTCTGAGAAGTAAGGAGAATTTTTCACTGTACTGTATGTGAACTAAGTTACCACTCTCTAATCTCCAGTCCACCTTTGTATTCTCAAGTGTTAATGAATGAACTAGGAACTGAGATCCAGCTGAGTCCTCTATGTTAACAGCACTGAGACTAAGCCTAATTTCCCATGATGGCGAGCATAACTCACACTTCAAATATAACCTAATTGTTCAAGTTCAAATGGTCTCATGGTAACTCATTCAGACTCATAATGTTCCAAGACAACTCTTTCTGTGACAAACAGTGTCACAGAAGCTCATCTAGTTAACCAATTCTGACCAACTCCAGTTCAGAATAGTTTTAGAACCATTCAGCGCAGCCTGTAAAATTTTTTAAGTATCTTTCTCTGCTCTTCCTCTCTTAAGAGGCTATGATAAGTTCATGAAAGACCTGCTTTTTGTTGTGCAATAAGTATTACAAGATCAGCTTTGCTTGATAATCACATTTCCTTGGAGGATTCTGTGGGTGTTTCTACAGTGCTTACTGATAAATCAAAACTAGAATTGACTGAAAGTTTGGAGTTTGTCCTAAGTAAGAGAGATGTCCAATGATTAGATGTAGCCCATTTTCATTTCTATTCTTTTTTATTTTAATGTCTCATGAGTGCTGTTTGTTAGTTTCCAATGCTTTATTTTCTGTATAACTTGATTTTTAAATCTGGTCCATTCACACAATTTATTTTTTGATATCCCATATTGGGCCTATATTTCTATTTATAGCTTATTTCCACCCTAATGACTTCTCTGGGCTTCAGCTTACACTTGCAGTATGTGATATTCTGATATCTGACTCAGCCTGGAACCCAGGATAAATACGATTATCAGTAGGAAAACATATGAAATGGCGAGGAACATAATGAGGTCAACTTAAGATGAAGTGGTCATCAGAAAGAGACATGTAAAGATAAAGGATGTTTGAAATTACAGAGAAGGAGAAATGGCCTGCTAGTAGGCAAGAGTTCCAGGATTGTGACCAAAAAAAGATTTCTACTCCATTTTGCTAAAATAAGTTATTAAAATAATTTAATAATGGACTCAACATGTACTGAGGATTCTGTCAAGCCAGTCATGAGACAAGGGAAGGAGAACAATTCTTAAGACACAATTTCTCCTTTCAAGCTGTTTAGGTCTACAGCAAATTACACTAAAACACTAATTCCAAGCATGTTTTCATTTAATCTGGATTTATTCTTTCAGAGGAGTTCTTTGAGGTAGTGCACTGATTAATGCAGAATAAATTGTTTCAAGTACAATGAGGGATTGTTCCCCAAGCTTTCCTATTTGTGAAACCTCAAAGCTACACCACTGATCTTCTGAAATGCTTAATTATCTAAACAAAGTAAATAAACTCACCCAACCAAAACTATGCCTGTGTGTGGAGCTGATGTTTTATGGCTATAAAAAGTCAGACAAAAGTAGTATGAAATCAGAAACACATTATATTGCATTTTATTCACTGATAAAGTGAATGAAGCTAAATGGGTCATAAAAATGTATATCCAGTTTTATAGGGCACGAGGCATACATAGCAGCAAAAATGTCTCTTTCATTTTTTTTTACAGTAATTAAAAGTAAGCAACAAGCCCCACAATTATCTGAGTAATTAGACTTTCTCAATTAAAAAAGAATGCTGATAAGATTAGCTTCATTTCTAGGTCACTTTATTTTGCACCATTATTAATTTATATCCAGGTCAGAATCTCGCAGCCAGCACTGTGAACTAGACAAAGAGTTCCTAGTTGTTAAGATTGATTTTTTAGGGAAAAAAATCCTACCAATCTGAGGAATCAATGGGAAGATGCATTTAAAATAATTAGTACAGTGACTAATGTGTTGTAAACACTCAATAAATATTGATATTAGTGGTTATTATTTTAAACACACTTTAAGTAAACATGGAAATCTCAGAGAACCTACTCTGAAATAAACAAGATACTTTAAGATTGCTTATGGTGAGAATTAAATATACTTTTTTATTTGTTCTTATTCTTCTTGTTAATCTCATTATTCTTTCATTCATTTAGGGGGAATGATGCTTCCTTTAGGGGACTTAAGGAAAACAGTGATCCAAAAGAAATGGAGATATTTGAAACTTTAGGACAGATTATCCTTTTCATTGAGCAAACCTTCACCTTCCTTTTCAATAAGCATTTAGATACGTAAGCACAAAGCAAAAACAATCTTTTGCAAAGGGGGAATTTCAGATGCTTCCCCAAAGAGCCAAATTGTTTCACGCACTCATGTAAAAGTCTATTATAGGGATGGGAGAAGTTACATTCTACAGATTAGCTTCACTTTTATAACGTACTATTACTTTGCAAAAAAAAAAAAAAGACCCTACTTTGCAAAGGCTGTTTTTTCCCAGCATGGAATTAGGCATCCTTATGCCCCATGCATATTGCTGTTCAAATGTGGATGCTGAGGGGTATGTATGCATGTGTGTGTTCATACACATAACTATACATACATGCATACGTAACCATCTGTATACAAGGATACCTTGCAGATTTTGTGGGTTTGGTTCCAGATCATTGTAATAAAGTGAATATCATAAATAAGCGAGTCACATGAATGTTTTGGTTTCCCAATACCTACAAAAATTATGTTTACACTATAGTGTAGTCTGTTACATGTGTGTGTGCATGTTTGTGCTCAGTCACTCAGTCATGTCCGATGCTTCGTGACCCCATCAACTGTAGTCCACCAGGCTCCTCTGTACATGGAATTTCCCAGGCAAGAATACTGGAGTGGGTTGCCATTTCCAACTCCAGGGGATCTTCCCAATCCAGGGATCAAACCCACATCTCCTGCATTGGCAGGTAGCTTCTTTACCACTGTGCCAACTAGGTGTGTAACAGCATCATGTTTTAAAAAAACGTACATACCTTAATTTAAAAATACATTATACCTAAAAAACATCAAAACGATTACAATAATAACCTCAAAGATCATCCATCACAGATCACCCTAACCAACGAAATAACAATAAAGAAGTTTAAAATATTGCAAGAATTACCAAAATGTGACAGAGAGACACAAAGTGAGCAAATGTTGTTGGAAAGATGGTGACAGTAGACTAGGTTGAAGCAAGATCACCACAAACCATCAATCTGTAAAAAAAAATATGCAATTATCTGCAAAGCACAATAAAGTGAAAAGCAAGGAGGGCCTGTAAGAAGTGATCCCAGTGAGAATTCTGGAAGGAGGTATGTATCTAGTCATTGCTGGAAAAGAGACTATGAATGAAACCCAGGCTTGATGTAGTTCAACAGAGTATAAGGGATGCACTGATGATTGGGTGATGGTATAACTGTCACATGACACTACCAGCTCCGAGGTACAGAATAGTTTCCCCTAAAGGGAGTAAGAATTGCCATTGTCAATCATCCTTTAAAATAATAAGTTCTAGCAAAAGAAACTGAGGAGGCAATGGCACCCCACTCCAGTACTCTTGCCTGGAAAATCTCATGGATGGAGAAGCCTGGTAAGCTGCAGTCCATGGGGTCGCTGAGGGTCAGACATGACTGAGCGACTTCACTTTCACTTTTCACTTTCATGCATTGGAGAAGGAAATGGCAACCCACTCCAGTGTTCTTGCCTGGAGAATCCCAGGGACGGGGGAGCCTGGTGGGCTGCCATCTATGGGGTCGCACAGAGTCGGACACGACTGAAGCGACTCAGCAGCAGCAGCAGCAAAAGAAAAGGATTTTGATCTAGGGTGAGAGGAGACGTTTCTTGGTACTTCTTGTGATTTAAGTCCTGCAGAGATGAGCATTGCACGACTAGTCCCACTGAAGGGGATTCCGTGGGCCCCAAAGCTACAGTTCAACAGGCCAGTTAGACCAAGATTTGGATAGCAGAAAGCTCTATGGAAGCTGTATTAATTGTCAACTGCTGCTGTAACAAATCACCCAGAATTTAGTGGATTAAAGCGATACAAATTATCTTACAGTTAAGTAGATCAGTCTGGCATGGGTCTCATTAGACTAAAGTCAAGTGCCAGCAGGGCTGTGTTCCTCTCTGCAGGCTCTAGGGGAGAATCAGCTTTCTAGTTTTTGCCAGTTTTTAGAAGACTGACTCCTATAACTCTTGGCTCATGGTCCTTTTCCTCCATCTCCAAAGCTAGTGACAGAGGGTACTGTCTTTGTCAAATCGCATCACACTAATCTACTCCTCTGTCACATTTTTAGTATCCATGTAGCTATAGGGTCTACACAGTTAACCCAGCATGATCTTTCTATTTTAAAGTCAGCTAATTATTAAACTATGTGTACCTTATCTTTGACAAAGGAGGCAAAAATATACAATGGAGAAGATATAGTGTCTTCAATAAGTAGTGCTGGGAAAACTGGTCTGCTCCACGTAAAAGAATGAAATTAGAACACCTCCTAATATCAAAAAATTTAAATAAATTTTAAAGCCAAAAATAAACTCAAAATAGATTAAAGATCAAAACATAAGACTAGAAATGATACAACTCTTAGAGGAAAACATAGGCAGAACACTCTCTGACATAAATCACAGCAAGACATTCTATGACCCACCTCATAGAGTAATGAAAATAAAAACAAAAATAAACAAATGGGACTTAATGAAACTTAAAAGCTTTTGCACAACAAAGGAAACCATAAGCAAGGTGAAAAGGCAACCCTCAGAATGGGAGAAAAAAATAGCAAACAATACAAGTGACAAAGAATTAATCTTCAAAATATACAAGAAGCTCATGCAGTTCAATACCAGAAAAAAACAAACTATCCAATCAAAAAGTGAGCAGAAGACCTAAACCAACATCTTTCCAAAGAAGACCTACAGATGGCTAATAACACATGAAAAGATGCTCAACATCGCTCATTATTAGAGAAATGAAAATAAAAACTACAATGAGGCATCATCTCACACCAGCAAAAATGGCCATCAAGTAGACTACAAACAATAAATGCTAGAGAGCGTGTGGAGAAAAGGGAACCTTCTTACACTGTTGGTGGGATTACAAATTGATATAGCCACTATGGAGAACAGTTTAGAGATTTTTAAAAAATCGAAAACTACCATCAGTTCACTTCAGTCGATCAGTCGTGTCCAACTCTCTGCGACCCCATGAATCGCAGCACGCCAGGCCTCCCTTTCCATCACCATCTCCCGGAGTTGACTCAGACTCACGTCCATCGAGTTAGTGATGCCATCCAGCCATCTCATCCTCTGTCATCCCCTTCTCCTCCTGCCCCCAATCCCTCCCAGCATCAGAGTCTTTTCCAACGAGTCAACTCTTCACATGAGGTGGCCAAAGTACTGGAGTTTCAGCTTTAGCATCATTCCTTCCAAAGAAATCCCAGGGCTGATCTCCTTCAGAATGGACTGGTCGGATCTCCTTGCAGTCCAAGGTACT
>SJYT01026607.1:414370-426818 GCA_006410635.1 Cephalophus harveyi | reverse complement strand
AGGTCCATTCTTCTCCGGCATCATTCCTTCCAAAGAAATCCCAGGGTTGATCTCCTTCAGAATGGACTGGTTGGATCTCCTTGCAGTCCGAGGGACTCTCAAGAGTCTTCTCCAACACCACACTTCAAAAGCATCAATTCTTTGGCACTCAGCCTTCTTCACAGTCCAACTCTCACATCCATACATGACCACAGGAAAAACCATAGCCTTGACTAGACGGACCTTTGTTGGCAAAGTAATGTCTCTGCTTTTCAATATGCTATCTAGCTCCAGTACTCTTGCCTGGAAAATCCCATGGACGGAGGAGCCTGCAGTCCATGGGGTCGCTAGGAGTCGGACATGACTGAGCGACTTCACTTTCACTTTTCACTTTCCTGCGTTGGAGAAGGCAATGGCAGCCCACTCCAGTGTTCTTGCCTGGAGAATCCCAGGGACAGGGGAGCCTGGAGGGCTGCCGTCTATGGGGTTGCACAGAGTCAGACACAACTGAAGTGACTGAGCAGTAGCAGGTTGGTCATAACTTTCCTTCCAGGGAGTAAGCGTCTTTTAATTTCATGGCTGCAATCACCATCTGCAGTGATTTTGCAGCCCCCAAAAATAAAGTCTGACACTGTTTCCACTGTTTCCCCATCTATGGACTTAAAGCTGCCTGATGTTTCAGAAAAAAACAAAGTAGACCAGGAATCAATCAAGTGAAGAGAATTCCAATGCAGAATTAACCTCTTTGGGTCCTACCATCCACATCTACAGTAGAGAAGGAAAGGACCAGGTCAGACCAAGCTCATGACAGGCTGATAATCCAAATCCCCCGGGACAGGTTTTCAGGGGGTGTGTCTGTGTGCATCTGTGGTGTGCCTAGAAGACTGGGAAAGTGGACGAGCCTGAGAGAACTGTGAGTGAGATCCAACACCCTTTATTTTCAAAGCTTTCCTAGATTACTATGATGATACAAAAGTCTTTCCTACTAAAAAATAAACGTCTACATTGCTAAAGTAATAATCTCTTACAAAAGGCAATTTAATGTATCTCAAATAGGGACTGCGTCTCACATATCTTCATTTACTATCAGCTATCAATAAGGCACAAATCTGACCACACTTCCCAGCAGAAGCAGAGGACTGCTTTGAGGTATGCCAATTCTGCACATCCCACTGTGTTCTCAGTTCCATGAAGTAACTACTGGGGAGGGTGCACAGTGGAAATGCCCAGCAGAACACTGCTACTGGCCTCCGTGGTCTTCCTGTGGACCACCTGGGCTTCAAAAGCATCTTCCTACAGAAGAGTTACACAATTAATGCCGATGCTATAATTTAGACAATTACAAAATACATTTATAGTAAGCAAACAACAAAATAGATTTTAAAAAGAACGTCCTTAGAAGTAAATGTGTTGACAAAGAATACTTAAAAATATTTTTCCAAGTTTATAATGTGCAAAGACTATCAAGGCCAAAGACGATTACTCTACACTTTACCCTTTGCTACATTTTTCCTTAACAAAAATACAAATAATGACTTAGTTTAAATTCTGACCAACAGTTTTAGATTTGCTACTAGTCCTAACACAAGTTTTAATAAAATACTTACTTTATTTTTAAAAAATAAACAGACAGTAGATTTTCAAAGATGATCTAATTGACACCAAAGGAATTCTAAAGCTGAAATCAAATTACCTGTCTAGTGCGTAAATAATACAGCAAAAGACAGTTACATATCATTTGCTACGGTACATTTGCTATTGAAGTTCTATTTCACTTAAATCTTTCAAATACTAACTATAAAATTTGTATATTAAATATTCTTCTCTTCAATATATAAAAAATGTAATATTTTATATAAAACAAATTTCTTTCAGCAATTCTCATTTCCACTACTGATTACAATCAGTGCTAGAACCTTTAAAACTGTTTAATATCAAGAGGACATGACCTCATAAAATGTAAAGACACCATTAACCTCATGTACTTAACATAAGATACTTAATATTAAATATCTCCCTTTTTGGTATAAAAAACCAAAGTGGAACTATTTGAAGGATATAAATTACCATCCATGAACTTGGGTAAATTATTAATACATCTTTTAAATGACAGTGAACTGAACAAGTTCTTATACCAAAGATCTATGTAAAAAGCATAACGGGCACTTTAACTACAAAGTCCCAAAGCTCAGACAAAGAACCCAGGGTAAACATTCTCAAACCTATCTTTATTTTTTAAAACAATTTACTGAACTAAATCACATTAAATCTAGTAATCTAAATCTTCAAATATATTATCAAAAAATTTCAAGTGTCTTCCATTTCCTTCAAGGTAAAAAATTCAAAACCATTGTGACTGACACATGCATGGGGCTGAGTCGCCTCCGTCATGTCCTACTCTGTGACAGCGCGGACTGAGGCCCGCCAGGCTCCCACGGGATTCTCCGGGCAGGAATACTGGAGAGCGCTGCTGTGCCCTCCCCCAGGGGATCCTCCCGACCCGGAGACTGAACTCACGTCTCTGACATCTCCCGCACTGGCAGGAAGGTCTTTTATCAACCACTGGTGCCACGTGGGAAGGACAACTGATCCATAAAACTGTTCTATTTCATAAGGTATTTTATTTTAATATTAAATAATTGCACTAAAATCTCACTTTAAAGAAGAATTCTAAATATTCACACTGACTTCTGTTTATCATTTTATGATGAAGTCTATTAGGGGAGATAATGTCTTAACCTTACATAATAACCAGGAGTATTTTTAAAATGGTGACTCCTTTAAATTTTCTAGGAAATGTGTAACTTACCAAATTCAACTATGCTTGTAGAGTATTAACTACATTATTCAAAGCAGTTATTTATTGATGATTTTATCCAACCAAATAGTTATCTGGATAAACGGCCAATGGGCCTAGTCAGTACATGGGTTTATGTAGTAATTCAAGCTTCTGGTTGTGCACCTGGATTACAGGGTAGCTTTCCTAATGGAAAGAGTTCTTGCTGTGATCACTTGTTAAGCTCCTATTGCATTTTAGCACTAGCAATATGGTAGAAAGCAGAAGCTCAAAACCCACTCCTGACATCTGGGGGTTGTTGGCAGTTCAGGAGAGAGGGACAGTCAAAGCAATGTACACTGGCAACTTCAAAAATGTCAAAGAATAAAGTTATACAACCTACTGTACAATGGCACTTGAGACAGGAACAGTCCCCGACCGAAAGAGGAGGAGCCAGAGAACTCGGGGAGGAGGGGAGAAAGCGAGACTTAGAAGCACAATGAGAAAACACCATAAAGTTTCAAAACGATAAAAAAAGATTATCCACCCCACCTTTGGAAATCATTACTTTAGCTGCTATGTGAAGACTAAATAATGGGGACAGGGGAAGGAAGGAAGCTAAGAAGTCATTTAGGAAACAGATCATAGGATAATCTGATAAAAGAGAGACACCTGTATACTGAATTCTAAGGTAGTCCAAATGAAGACTTGAAAACCGAAATCCTTTGAAATAATTTGAAATTATTTCTGTGGTGGAATGATAAATAAATGTGTTCCTAACATTTTATTTCTATATGTAATTATCTTACTTTGGTTATTAATAAGATTATTTTTATAAGCTACTTTCTACTTCTGCTTCATTGATAACACTAAAGCCTTTGGATCACAATAAGCTGTGGGACATTATTAAAGAGATGAGACTATCAGACCACCTTACCTGCCTCTTCATAAACCTGTACACAGGTCAAGAAGCAACAATTCAGTTCAGTTTAGTCGCTCAGTCGTGTCTGACTCTGCGACCCCTTGAATCACAGCACGCCAGGCCTCCCTGTTCATCACCAACTCCCAGAGTTCACTCAGACTCCTGTCCATCGAGTTGGTGATGCCATCCAGCCATCTCATTCTCTGTCATCCCCTCCTCCTCCTGCCCCCAATCCCTCCCAGCATCAGAGTCTTTTCCAATGAGTCAACTCTTCACATGAGGTGCCCAAAGTACTGGAGTTTCAGCTTTAGCATTATTCCTTCCAAAGAACACACAGGGCTGATCTCCTTTAGAATGGACTGGTTGGATCTCTTTGCAGTCCAAGGGACTCTCAGGAGTCTTCTCCAGCACCACAGTTCAAAAGCATCAATTCTTCAGCACTCAGCTTTCTTCACAGTCCAACTCTCACATCCATACATGACCACAGGAAAAACCATAGCCCTGACTAGACAGACCTTTGTTGGCAAAATAATGTCTCTGCTTTTCAATATGCTATCTAGGTTGGTCATAACTTTTCTTCCAAGGAGTAAGCGTCTTTTAATTTCATGGCTGCAGTCAGTTAGAACCAGACATAAACAACGGAATGATTCAAAATTGGGAAAGGAGTCTATTAAGGCTGTGCAATGTCACTGCACTGGGCTGGAGGAAGCACAAGCTGGAATCAAGATTCCCGGGGGAAATATCAATAACCTCAGATATGCAGATGACACCATCCTTATGGCAGAAAGTAAAGAGGAACTAAAAAGCCTCTTGATGAAAGTGAAAGGGGAGACTGAAAAAGCTGGCTTAAAGCTCAACATTCAAAAACTGAGATAACAGTATCCAGTCCCATCACTTCATGTAAAGATGGGGAAAAAATGCAAACAGTGACAGACTATATTTTCTTGGGCTCCAAAATCACTGCAGATGGTAACTTCAGCAATGAAATTAAAATACACTTGCTCCTCGAAAACAAAGCAATGACAAACCTAAACAGCATATTAAAAAGCAGAGACATCACTAGAGGGACTAAAGGTCCCTCTAGTCAAAGCTACAGTTTTTCCAGTGGTCATGTACAGATGTGAGAGTTGAATCATAAAGAACAGTGAGCGCCGAAGAACTGATGCTGCTGAACTATGGTGTTGGAAAAGACTCTGAGAGCCCCTTGCACTGCAAGGAAAGGAAACCAGTCCATCCGAAAGGAGGCCAACCCTGAACACTCACTGCAAAGACGGATGCTGAAGCTGAAACGCCAAGATTTTGGCCACCTGATGCAAAGAACTGATCCATTGGAAAGGACCTTGATGCTAGGAAAGATTGAAGACGGGAGAAGGGGATGACAGAGGATGAGACGGTTGGATGGCATCACCGACTCAATGGACATGAGTTTCAGAAAGCGCCGGGATATAGTGAAAGACAGGGAGGCCTGGCATGCTGAAGTCCATGAGGTCACACAGGGTCAGACACGACTGGACAACTGAACACCACTAACATGGCTGGAACCGGAAAACATTCAGTGACATAAGCTGGACAAAATCACATGTAATGACCCTTTTTATTACTAACAATAATCCTCATTCTGATATCTGCTTAGTCTGACATTAATAGCTACTGTAGCTCTGTGTTTTCAAGGTATAACTTTCTGCATTCTTTTACTTTCACTTCAGTTCAGGCACTTCATCGTGTCCAACTCTTTGCAGCCCCAAGGATAGCAGCACACCAGGCTTCCCTGTTCATCACCAACTCCCCAAGCCTACCCAAACTCAGTCCACTGAGTCGGTGATGCCATCCAACCATCTCATCCTCTTTTGTCCCCTTCTCCTCCTGCCTTCGATCTTTCCCAGCATCAGGGTCTTTTGCAATGAGTCACTTCGCATCATGTGGCCAAAGTATTGGAGGTTCAGCTCCAGCACCAGTCCTTCCAGTGAGCACCCAGGACTGATCTCCTGTAGGAGGGACTGGCTAGATCTCCGTGCAGTCTTTCACTTTAGATTTTCCTGTTTCATTTGCATTAGTTTTCTATATTATTTCTATAATAAATTAGCAGAAGTTTAGTGGATTAAAACAACACAAATGTATTATCTTACAGATCTGTAGGTCAGAATTCTAATATAGGTCCTCACTGGGCTAAAATTAAGGTGTGAGCTGGGCTGTGTACCTTCCTGGAAGTTCCTGGGAAAAATATTTCCTTGCTCATTCAGGTGTTCACAGAGAATTCAGTTCCTCAACATGTGAATATTTGCAAAGTTCTTACTGGCATGTAAGTTATCATATTCACAGGTTCTAGGGGATAGAGAATAAAAATATTTGGGTGGAGGCATTATTCAGCCTGCCACATCTTTTTTATTTAAAGTGAGTATCTTGTAGATACCATATAATTGCCTCTTGCTTTTTAAACCCTTTTCTGACAATGTTTGCCTTTTAACTGGTGTGTTTACAGTATACATATTAATGTCATTACTGATATGGATAAAATAAGATATACGACCCAACTACTGTTTTGTATCTGTTCTTATTCCATCTATCCTTTCTTTTTCTCTCATTTTATACTTTAAGTTGAGGATCTGTTATGATCCCATTTGATACCCTCTACTGAATTATTATTTATTCTTCTGTATTACATTTTTTAATGAATGTTCTAGGGCAGGAGTTGATAAACCATGGCCTGGCACAGTCAAATGTTTCTGCAGGTTAAATTGCATTGAAACAGAGCCATGCCCATTTGTTTCTGTACTAAGGTTGCTTTCACACTATAAGGTTGAAAGAGAGATCATAATGCTTTATGAATTTAAATATATATATATATGACACTGTCCTTTAAGAAAGTGTCTCCTGATCCCTACTCTAGGCCTGTATTACGTATGTAATCAATGAGGGCTGTTTCAAACAACACCATGATGCCATGTGTAACGCCACGACCTTACTGCAGTAACTCCCGATTCCTCCCTCTCAGCCTTTGTGCTACGCCATCAGGCACGTCCATCTTACGTACTCTGTAAACACGGAACACACCGCTACTGTTTCTAGTTTAGACATTCAAATTTTAGGGCAGTGAAAAGGAAGAAAAAATAATCTCACGTGTATGTACTCCACTCCCCACGCTCTTTCTCTTCTTTGCACGGATCCCAGTGCCTTTGCCCTGTCGGTTCCTTCTGGCACCTCTCCTTTCACATTTTCTATACAGTTGAACTGCTAATAAATTCCAGTGGATTTTGCCCTCTGGAACAGTCTTTCTTTCTTCCTCATTTACTGCAAAGCATCTTTCATCCGGTGTAGGAATCTCGCCTGAGAAGTCGTGCCTGTCCTTTTCGCACGTCAAGGCCGTCACTCCATGGTCGTTATCTTGCCTGAGTCTGATGAGAAATTTGCTCTGATTCTTATCTACTTTCATCTGTAAGAATTTCGTATTAGCTTTCTATTATGGCTACACTAATAGTTTTCTGGTGACCATTAATTATTTGTCTTCTGTTTTTATCAGTTTGAATATCATACAACTGTGTTTGGAAATTTTTATTTGTTTTCTCATATTTACAATGGTTTGTGCTCTCAGATTTTTGGATCTGTAGTTTAGTGCCTGTCGTTAATTTGGAGAAATTATCGACCATGACTTCTTCAAACATTTCTTCTGAACTGCTCCTCTACTGGGATTCCTCCCACATGTCCCACTTGATTTCGTCTCATGCTTCATGAGTGTTTTATTTGTGTTTCTCTTTAGGTTTCAATTTGAATAACTCTGACTGACATATTTTACAGTTTATTGATTCTTATTTTTTCGTTGTCAACTCTGTTGATGACCCTTGTTACTCACTTCAATTCAGACGCTCAGTCGTGTCCGACTCTTTGCGACCCCATGAATCGCAGCGTGACAGGCCTCCCTGTTCACCACCAACTCCCAGAGTTCACTCAAACTTATGTCCATCGAATCGGTGATGCCATCCAGCCATCTCATTCTCTGATGTCCCCTTCTCCTCCTGCCCTCAATCCCTCCCAGCATCAAAGTCTTTTCCAATGAGTTAAATGTTCGCATGAGGTAGCCAAAGTATTGGAGTTTCAGCCTCAGCATCAGTCCTTCCAATGAACACTCAGGACTGACCTCCTTTAGGATGGACTGGTTGATCTTGCAGTCCAAGGGACTCTCAAGAGTCTTCTCCAACACCACAGTTCAAAAGCATCAATTCTTCGGTGCACAGCTTTATTCACAGTCCAACTCTCACATCCATACACGACCACAGGAAAAACCACAGCCTTGACAAGCGGGACCTTTGTTGGCAAAGTAACGTCTTTGCTCTTTAATATGATATCTAGGTTGGTCATAATTTCCCTTCCAAGGAGTAAGCATCTTTTAATTTCATGGCTGTAATCACCGTCTGCAGTGATTTTGGAGCCCCCCAAAATAAAGTCTGACACTGTTTCCAATGTTTCCCCATCTATTTCGCATGAAGTGATGGGACCGGATGCCATGATCTTCATTCTCTGAATGTTGAGCTTTAAGTCAACTTTTTCACTCTCCTCTTTCACTTTCATCAAGAGGCTTTTGAGTTCCTCTTCACTTTCTGCCATAAGGGTGGTGTCATCTGCATATCTGAGGTTATTGATATTTCTCCCGGCAATCTTGATTCCAGCTTGTGTTTCTTTCAGTCCAGCGTTTCTCATGAAACGCTGGACACAGAAGTCTGCATAGAAGTTAAATAACCAGGGTGACAATATACAGCCTTGACGTACTCCTTTTCCTATTTGGGACCAGTCTGTTGCTCCATTTCCAGTTCTAACTGTTGCTTCCTGACCTGCATATATGTTCCTCAAGAGGCAGGTTAGGTGGTCTGGTATTCCCATCTCTTTCAGAATTTTCCACAGTTGATTGTGATCCACACAGTCAAAGGCTTTGGCATAGTCAATAAAGCAGAAATAGATATTTTTCTGGAACTGTCTTGGTTTTTCCATGATCCAGCAGATGTTGGCAATTGGATCTCTGGTTCCTCTGCCTTTTCTAAAACCAGCTTGAACATCAGGAAGTTCACAGTTCACATATTGCTGAAGCCTGGCATAGAGAATTTTGAGCATTACTTTATAGCATGTGAGATGAGTGCAATTGTGCGGTAGTTGGAACATTCTTTGGCATTGCCTTTCTGTGGGATTGGAATAAAAACTGACCTTTTCCAGTCCTGTGGCCACTGCTGAGTTTTCCAAATTTCCTGGCATATTGAGTGCAGCACTTTCACAGCATCATCCTCTAGGATTTGAAATAGCTCAACTGGAATTCCATCACCTCCACTAGCTTTGTTTGTAGTGATGTTTTCTAAGGCCCACTTGACTTCACATTCCAGGATGTTGGGCTCTAGGTGAGTGAGTGATCACACCATTGTGATTATCTGGGTTGTGAAGATCTTTTTTGTACAGTTCTTCTGTGTATTCCCACCACCTCTTCTTAATATCTTCTGCTTCTGTTAGGTCCAGACCATTTCTGTCCTTTATCGAGCCTATCTTTGCATGAAATGTTCCCTTGGTATCTCTAATTTTCTTGAAGAGATTTCTAGTCTTTCCCATTCTGTTGTTTTCCTCTATTTCTTTGCACTGATCACTGAAGAAGGCTTTCTTATCTCTTCTTGCTATTCTTTGGAACTCTGCATTCAGATGCTTGTATCTTTTCTTTTCTCCTTTGCTTTTCGCTTCTCTTCTTTTCACAGCTATTTGTAAGGCTTCCTCAGACAGCCATTTTCTTTTTATGCATTTCTTTTCGATGGGGATGGTCTTGATCCCTGTCTCCTGTACAATGTCACGAACCTCCATCCACAGTTCTTCAGGCAATCTATCAGATCTAGTCACTTGTTATAGACATTCTCTATCTCTGTTGTCTTTTTAATATGTCTTGAACTTTAAATTCCATTCCTTGATAAAATTTTCATCTCTGCTGAAATTAACTATCTGATTTTGCCTGCTGACAGGCTTTTCCAGTAAATCCTTTAACATATAATTCAGTTATTTAACTTTCCTTATGAGACTGTGCCAAGCCTATGTAATAGTTGTGTCTAACTGTTATGAGCCCTTTGTGTCTTGAATGGTATTTTTTGGGCGGTTAGGGGGTCCCATATCCCTCTTCACACTCTTTTTATTTTTTTGTTGAAGTTCTTATGTTCACCGGTTATCAAGCTTATCAGTAGTAGAGATTTCTTCATGATCCAAAAACGTCTGTTTCTTGCAAATTACTTATTATTTGGCAGATGTTATCCTGGAATCAGGGAGTGAACAATGGGGCAGAGTATTCTTTGATCTTCTGAGAAAGTCTTTAGTCCTAAGTGAGCACAGTGTCTCTAGCTCTCAGGGCAGTGTATATTTTTGTTTTGTTTTGCCTCTTGCCTGCCCTGCACAGAATGTGGAACTTCCCTGACCAGGGACCAAACCCAGGCCCCGGCAGTGGCAGCTCAGGCTTAGCCACTGGGCCACAAGGGAAGTCCCCTGTGCATTTGCAGGGATCCTTCCCCTCACCTGGTATAGTTTTGGTTCCAATACATGCTCCTACCCTTCCTCTCAGGCTGAGGTTTATTTTTTTCCCTACTCCAAATCCCAGGCTGCAAAGGGATTCCAACTGTTCCTTAAGGCAACAGTAATTATTGCAGGTCCCCCGGTAGAATATGCTTTTGCTACATAAGAGAAAAGAGAGAGAAGAGTCCAGCTGGAGTTTATTGTGCCTCTTATTCAGTTTGGTTCAATTCAGTCACTCAGTCATGTCTGACTCTTTGGAATCCCATGGACTGCAGCATGCCAGGCTTCCCTGTCCATCACCAACTCCCAGAGTCCACCCAAACCCATGTCCATTGAGTTGGTGATGACATTCAACCATCTCATCCTCTGTCGTCTCCTTCTCCTCCTGCCTTCAATCTTTCCCAGCATCAGGGTCTTTTCAAATGAGTTAGTTTTTCTCATCAGGTGGCCAAAGTATTGGAGCTTCAGTGCCTATCACTAAGCTGCTGAATTTCCTACTACAGTTCGTCACCACAAGGGGAAATATTCTTTGACTGCCTGATGGGATTCTTGAAGAAAAATCTACACAATAGAGTGCAGAGTTCTATTTTTGTGCACCCCAGCCCCCACCTCCCAGCTTCAATTTTTCTCAACAGCACAACCTTGACCTCCACAACTCAACAATCATTTTAGCTTAACTCTTTCTACAGGCGTCTGGTGTATCTTGCCCTTGTAAGCTGACACTTGTATCTTGCTTCCATCTGCAAGAATAAGGTATTTGTCTCCCTCTAGATTCTGTACCAGTTTATTCCCTTCCAACTTCAGCACTCAGTGGGCTGAGTGCTGTGAACAGCAGTGACCCTGCCATCAGGCCAGCCTTTTACTGCTCTAAGTTTAGAAGTGATTTTTTCCAGCTTTCTACAATCCCGGTCAGAAAACAAAAATCACACAAAATATTCCTATTTAATTCTAAGTTATGATTCTCAAAGCTTACCATCATAACTTTCCACTGAAGTTCACACATTCATCAAATGCCCACATGAGGCTTACTACATTGCAGGCAATGGGTCAGAGCTGATGCCTTCATTTGGCTGAAGTTCTTTTAGAACTAAGAACCTAAAAAGATGTCCTTTTCATTATAAGGGACTGGAATGCAAAAGTAGGAAGTCAAGAAACCCCTGGGGTAACAGGCAAATTTGGCTTTGGAGAATGGAATGAAGCAGGGCAAAGGCTAATAGAGTTTTGCCAAGAGAACGCACAGGTCATAGCAAACACCCTCTTCCAAAAACACAAGACAAGACTCTACACATGGACATCACCAGATGGTCAACACTGAAATCAGACTGATTATATTCTTTGCAGCCAAAGATGGAGAAGCTCTATACAGTCAGCAAAAACAAGACCAGGAGCTGACTATGGCTCAGATCATGAACTGCTTATTGCCAATATCAGACTTAAATTGAAGACGGTAGGGAAAACCACTACACCATTCAGGTATGACCTAAATCAAATTCCTTATGATTATACAGTGGAAGTGAGAAAAAGATTTAAGGAACTACATCTGATAGACAGAGTGCCTGATGAACTATGGACAGAGCTTTGTGACACTGTACAGGAGGCAGGGATCAAGACCATCCCCATGGAAAAGAAATGCAAAAAAGCAAAATGGCTGTCTGAGGAGGCCTTACAAATAGCTGTGAAAAGAAGAGAAGTGAAAAGCAAAGAAGAAAAGGAAAGAAATAGGTATCTGAATGGAGTTCCAAAGAATAGCAAGGAGAGATAAGAAAGCCTTCTTCAGTGATCAATGCAAGGAAATAGAGGAAAACAACAGAATGGGAAAGACTAGAGATCTCTTCAAGAAAATTAGAGATACCAAGGAAACATTTCATGCAAAGATGGGCTCGATAAAGGACAGAAATGGTATGTACCTAACAGAAGCAGAAGATATTAAGAAGAGGTGGCGGGAATACACAGAAGAACTGTACAAAAAAGATCTTCACGACCCAGATAATCATAATGGTGTGATCACTCACTCACCTAGAGCCCAACATCCTGGAATGTGAAGTCAAGTGGGCCTTAGAAAGCATCACTATGAACAAAGCTAGTGAAGGTGATGGACTTCCAGTTGAGCTATTTCAAATCCTGGAAGATGATGCTGTGAAAGTGCTGCACTCAATATGCCAGCAAATTTGGAAAACTCAGCAGTGGCCACAGGGCTGGAAAAGGTCAGTTTTCATTCCAATCCCACAGAAAGGCAATGCCAAAGAATGCTC
>SJYT01026607.1:347342-414280 GCA_006410635.1 Cephalophus harveyi | reverse complement strand
GCTTACTCCTTGGAAGAAAAGTTATGTCCAACCTAGATAGTATATTCAAAAGCAGAGACATTACTTTGCCGACTAAGATCTGTCTAATCAAGGTTATGGTTTTTCCAGTAGTCACGGATGGATGTGAGAGTTGGACTGTGAAGAAGGCTGAGCGCCAAAAAATTGATGCTTTTGAACTGTGGTGTTGGAGAAGACTCTTGAGAGTCCCTTGGACTGCAAGGAGATCCAACCAGTCCATTCTGAAGGAGATCAGCCCTGGGAGTTCTTTGGAGGGAATGATGCGAAAGCTGAAACTCCAGTACTTTGGCCACCTCATGCAAAGAGTTGACTCATTGGAAAAGACTCTGATGCTGGGAGGGATTGGGGGCAGGAGGAGAAGGGGATGACCGAGGATGAGATGGCTGGATGGCATCACGGACTCGATGGACGTGAGTCTGAGTGAACTCCGGGAGATGGTGATGAACAGGGAGGCCTGATGTGCTGCGATTCATGGGGTCGCAAAAAGTCGGACACGACTGAGCGACTGAATTAGAACTAGCACCAAATAAACACTGCAGTTTAATTCAAACAATTTCAAAGACACTGTGCGGTGCTATAGAGAATATGCATATAAAGAAGATAAAAACTTCATCTCTTAACTCTGCACTGAAAGTCGCATTACCTGTGCTTAAGGAGAATGCTAAGGCATGGGAAGGTGACTCAGGATCGCTATTTATGGGTAAGACACAGATGAACTGAAGGTTCAATGCCTTGGAAAAATAGAGTTTTCCTTGCAAAAGTAACCCTACAAATTTATAGCAGACAATGACAGGATAAAAACGTCTAGTAGGGTACATTGATTGTATCACGTTATATGATGGGACTGTATTGCTGGAATTGAGGGCCAGGAATGTGATGGGATGTGGTGTATTCATATTTGTACCTTTACCACTCTGGGGGTAAACACTGCCTTAAACCCTACGGGCTACATTTTCAATACATCAGAGTTTACTGGAGACAGATACTTCAAGGCAATTCTGCTCATGTAAGAAATGAAACGTATATAAGCCAATTAATGAATGTGGAGCTATGTAGAGCCAAAAGAAGAAATCTGTGAGGAGAATCAGATATGTGTGAGATTCTAACGACTACTGTGTCTATCTGTAAGAGTTCCTCAGAAGTCAGGGTTTCAGAACATTAGTTGATAAGGAAATGCCACAGTTCTATAAACGGAGATCAGACTCTAATTTTAATGGCTTCAGTTTTCTAACTTGATACATGCGTTCTTCCGCATCTCTAGAGATAACTACAGAGAGCATTATGATTGTCTGAAACAATTGCTCCTTCTGTAGCTAATGCTCAAATGGTTATCACTAATGTTTACTAATTTGCATTTCCAGCTGACCTTCCTTGTCAAAGCTTAATTTATCGTCTAGGTATTCCAGGCGCATGAGTCACGTTACAGCCAAGCTCCGAATCTGGTCACTCCGTCCCTCTGCCTCTCTGAGACGACCATTTCTACTATGTCATCTGTTTTACACTGATTTCTTATCTGACTCGTGAAAAGTAACATTTTCAGGTTTTTTTTTTTAGTTCTCAGTGCATGTGTCCTACAATTTCATTTTACTTATGCACTCTAAAAAGGTAAAATATGAGGGACTGCTGCAATACTGCTTGACTATCTAACTCATATGGCTATGAAATCTAAATACAACAATACTATACAGAAACATTGGTAATCATATAATAATAAAAGTCAGCTTCAATCTAAGAGTCAGCCAAAGAGAGCACTGTACTAGCACATGTATGATTCAATCTCTGGATTAAAAGAGCACTATAACTTTGAGTTATAAAAAGCTCTGAGAACTGGAAACAGAAATACAGTCTAGGATAGATTATTCAGACTAATATAGAAGCCTTGGCATGAATAATGAGAGAACTGTGGTTGATCCACAGAACAGTTGGATTATGAACCAGAATATGCAAATCAGGTAACTATTTATGATAATTATTAAAATGTTAACTTGCAAATAAAGCACAGAAAATAACATTCTACAGTGGGTTGATTCAAGCACAGTACAGGACAAGGCTGTATCATTAGAAGCATATGCACTTTACGGCATGTATTGCTCTGAGGCATGTTAATACCAAAGGAAGGATGCAAGCACAGTGTGAGTTCATGTTCAGCTAGATAACTGTCCACGGTTTCTTTACACATATGTACACACGCATGAAGGCGTGCATGCGTGCATGCACACACACATACACACAGCTCAGTCTGGTTGAAAGTCTCCCTTTATTTCCAACAGGCTTTGTTAACTATATTTTTTAAGATGCATTTACCATGGGCCTCTCTCAGGCCCCAGGAGCAGACACCGTCACCCCGTGAGCTCTGCACTGGGACGGGGCGGAGTCGCGCTGATCTACTGTCCCCGGCAGGTGCAGCCTGCTGGCGCCCCTCCTCATGCGAAAACCAGCACACTCTTCCCCGGCTTCAAAGCTCAGCCCATGGCTGCTACTTCTCTGAAGATCTGGTACATCCATTTTCTCCATTAACAGTTCTAGAAACAGCTATCAGAATAATCTTCATGTAAATAATCATGCTTATCAAGGTAAGACGTAAGCCAACGGCCTGCAGTGCTCTCTGTGTGTATGTGTGCTACTTTACCTGATGACTAATTCCAACCTGAACTCCCGTCCAAAGACTCAAAGGCCCCTGTGAAGTGCTCTCCATCTGCCTCACTCCACGTTCTATAAGCGACTTTGGTTTTCATCGCCCCTCATTCTATACTGTTCTTCAATTTGTCCTAACTATGCTTTGAATTTCTCCTTAATTGATTCCACTCTTTAATGCTTCTAACAGATATTTCACTTCAGCTATTATTCACGTGCTAGTAGGTTATGCTCAAAATCCTTCAAGCCAGGCTTCAGCAGTATGTGAACTGAGAACTTTCAGATGCACAAGCTGGGTTTAGAAAAGGCAAAGGAACCAGAGAACAAGTTGCCAACATTTGCTGGATCATACAGAAAGCAAGGAAATTCCAGAAATACATCTATTTCTGCTTCATTGACTATGTTAAAGCCTGTGACCGTGTGGATAACAAACTATGGAAAATTCTTAAAAAGATGGGAATCAGTTCAGTCAGTTCAGTTCAGTCGCTCAGTCGTATCCGACTCTTTGCGACCCCATGAATCGCAGCACGCTAGGCCTCCCTGTTCATCACCATCTCCCGGAGTTCACTCAGACTCACATCCATCGAGTCCGTGATGTCATCCAGCCATCTCATCCTCGGTCGTCCCCTTCTCCTCCTGCCCCCAATCTCTCCCAGCATCAGAATCTTTTCCAATGAGTCAATTCTGCATGAGGTGGTCAAAGTACTGGAGTTTCAGCTTTAGCATCATTGCTTCCAAAGAAATCCCAGGGCTGATCTCCTTCAGAATGGACTGGTTGGATCTCCTTGCAGTCCAAGGGACTCTCAAGAGTCTTCTCCAACACCACAGTTCAAAAAACTCCTTTTCCTATTTGGAACCAGTCTGTTGTTCCATGTCCAGTCCTAACTGTTGCTTCCTGACCTGCATACAGATTTCTCAAGAGGCAGGTTAGGTGGTCTGGTATTCCCATCTCTTTCAGAATTTTCCACAGTTGATTGTGATCCACACAGTCAAAGGCTTTGGCATAGTCAATAAAGCAGAAATGGATGTTTTTCTGGAACTCTCTTGCTTTTTCCATGATCCAGCGGATGTTGGCAATTGGATCTCTGGTTCCTCTGCCTTTTCTAAAACCAGCTTGAACATCAGGGAGTTCACGGTTCACGTATTGCTGAAGCCTGGCTTGGAGAATTTTGAGCATTACTTTACTAGCATGTGAGATGAGTGCAATTGTGCGGTAGTTTGAGCATTCTTTGGCATATATAAGACCACATTACCTGCCTCCTGAGAAAGGTGTATGCAACTAAAGAAGCAACATTAGAACTGGACATGGAACAACAGACTGGTTCAAAATCAGGAAAGGAGTGTGTCAAAGCTGTATATTGTCACCCTGCTTATTTAACTTATATGCAGAGTACATCATGAGAAACGCTGGGCTGGATCAGTCATAAATAAGAATCAAGATTGCTGGGAGAAATATTAACAACATATATGCAGATGATACCACTCTAATGGCAGAAAGTGAAGAGGAATCTTCACTTTCTCAAGGAAGTGCCTCTTGATGAAGATGAAAGAGGAGAGTGAAAAAGCTAGCTTAAAACTCAACATTCAAAAAGACTAAGATCATAGCATCCAGTATCATCACTTATGGCAAACAGAAGGGGAAAAAGTGGAAGCAGTGACAGGTGCCAAGAGTCTTGTAGGGATTTGAGTGTTGGACCATAAAAAAAGGATGAGTGCTGAAGAATTGAAGCTTTCAAACTGTGGTGCTGGAGGAGACGCTACAGTCCCTTGGACAGCAAGGAGATCAAACCAGTCAGTGCTAAAGGAGACCAACTGGGACTATTTATTGGAAGGACTGATGCTGAAGCAGAAGCCCCATACTCTGTCCACCTGATGCAAACAGCCAACTCAGTGGAAAAGACCCTGATGCTGAGAAAGATTGAAGGCAAAGAAGACAATGGCAGGGGATGCAACGGTTAGACAGTGTCACCAACTCAATGGCCATGAACTTGAGCAAACTGCGGGTGACAGTGGAGGACACAGAGAACTAGTGTGCTGCAGTCCCCGCGGAAGCAGAGAGTCAGACACGACAGCCCTGAACAACAACAACGAGCGGAATGCTTCCAATATTTCAAAAAAATTTAAATCAAAAGAAGGGTATTTTGTGACACATGAAAATTATATGATATTCAATGTTTGTTCATCATAAATATAGCTTCATTGGAACACACGCACACCCATTCTTTCACATGTTTTCCGTGGATGCTTTCAGATGACAAGGACTAAGCTGAGTAGATACTGCAGACCAAATGGCCTGTGATTCCTGAAGTATTCATTCTCTGGTCATTTCCAGAGAGAAAATCTGTCCCTCCCTGCTCCATATCCGGGCTTCCCTGGTGGCTCGGACGGTAAGTGTCTGCCTGCAGTGCGGGAGACCCAGGCTCAGTCCCTGGGTCGGGAAGATCCCCTGGAGAAGGAAATGGCAACCCACTCCAGTGTTCCTGAGAAACCTCGCCAGCAGAAGGTAAGGGTGTTACAGGAGATAATGAAAAGGCTCCCTCGGCTGCAGCTAAGAACACCTCTTCTCTGATGCTCCAAGGGTACCTTTCTGTGAGGCGGGGGTGGCTGAAAAGATTCCATCTATGAATCAACAGAGAGAAAGAAAGCAGGTGGGGAATAAAACTTGGCTGCTCACTTTTAAATCATTCCTCATCTTGAGGAAAAGAAACTGACTCCCTCCACACTCCAATCCACACCCCCCCCGACACACACACGTGCACTTTATAGACACGCACACACTGACACCCAGCCTCTGCCACGGCAAACAGGAGGATATGCCGTGTCCTCCAAACCGATCTGAGAGGCATATTACCAGAAAGTGAGAACTAATTCAAGAAACAATGAGTCCTACTGTGTAACCACTGAGAGTAGAAAGAACTCAGTATCAAATTCACCCAAATTCACGCCTTTGCTTTCGGCGGCAACTTTCTAGTGTATAGCTGGTAAATGCCAAACAAAGTCAATTAGGCAGGACAATTCCTGGAAGAATTATTTTTTTAAGCAAACTCCTTCTAGTCCATTAAGAGGTGATGCTACTTTACCTCAGATGTTGTGCAGACCTCACAATTGATATAGATGACTAATTACATTTGTCTTATTTCCAGATCCTAGACATCTTTTGGGGCACAAAACTCTGAGGATATCAACACAGCACTTTCTCTCATGGATTGCTTCTCGCAAGTGTACTTTGGCTCTGCCTGTAACCATCCCTACAGTCCACACCAATGAAAGAACAGGTGCCCATGCGAATACATGCTGTTCTTCTCCGATCATGATGGGGTCCGAGTGCCTCGCCATAAGTGTGCTTGCCAGCTAACACATTAGAGTCAGTTCATTCAGTCACAATTTAGGGAGCTTCTGCTGTGTGCCACAGGGAATTCGGGACGAAACACACAGCCTCTGCTTTTAGAGAACAAGTAGTTCAGTTGGGAAAACAGATGAATAAACCAAATATAAAGAATATCAGTACAACAGGTTCCCGAACTGATAACCCCATGGCTCCTGTTAAGCAGTGAAACAGTGAAGGGGTCAGGAAAGCCATCTAAGGCACGATGCAGGCGCACCTTTTTTTAATCACTGCATTTCCACTTCTCTTTTCTGCTTGCTTATTGCCTCCTCTTTTCACTAACTCCAGAAAACAGTGATGGAGTTTTAGATAGTTTACTGGCTAAGAGAATAATTTGGGTTGGCAGATAGTGACATAAAACATAGGCTAACCAACATTTCCTTTAAGGATTCTTTTTTCCTCTCTCTCCTTGGATCAAATGAGACCACTGGAAAAGATAATCCTATAGAAATCAAGGGTCCTAGATTTGACTGCGATAGGCCCTCCCTCCAGAATTATTTCTTAGGAATTATACCCCTAATTCCATTTATTATTCTCAAGGGTAAGTATCCATCTTCAACAGAAATACCTAAGTTACTGAAAAATACCAGGACTGAAACTTTATTACAGAGGAATTTAAACGATGATGATGAAAACAGGATGAGGAAGGCTGAATTTTGCAGGTATATTTTTGAAAGCCTCAATAATATCTGTATTTTCTGAAATAAAGGAATACTACTAAAAAGAAAGCATACTATACCACTCATAAGGAAGCACTAATGGCGTGTATGACACGTTTTCCACGTAGCCACTCTTCTTTTTTAAAATTCTATCAGCATCTCTCTTCTCCCCAAATCTTAATGAGATGATTACAAACACTCTGCTTTGCTACGGATAAAATGCACACTAGAAGTATGTTTCATCCTTCTTTTTCTTTAACATTTTATCTCATATTGGAGTATAGCCGGGTAAAATCCTGTGATAGCTTCAGGCAGCTGTTCTCATTCTGGGTCTGAGGCTTCACCCGATTCTTCAGTGCCTTTTTGATTTCATCAAATAGGATGCTCACTCCTAAATCCACCCAGATGGAGTCTGGCTTCTGCTAGCCCTTCTTAGCTCATCCTTCGCTTTCAAGATGAAAATGGCACATATACAGTTACAACAAAAAGTTAGTTACTTAAGACAACAGAATGATGAATGACTAGCAAAGCTTTATGAATACTTACATATTTTAGTCAAGGCTATGGTTTTTCCACTGGTCATGTATGGATGTGAGAGCTGGACTGTGAAGAAAGCTGAGTGCCAAAGAATTGATGCTTTTGAATTGTGGTGTTGGAGAAGACTCCTGAGAGTCCCTTGGACTGCAAGGAGGTCCAACCAGTCCATCCTACAGGAGATCAGTCCTGGGTGCTCATTGGAAGGACTGATGCTGAAGCTGAGACTCCAGTACTTTGGCCACCTCATGCGAAGAACTGACTCATTGGAAAAGACCCTGATGTTGAGAGGGATTTGGGGGCAGGAGGAGAAGGAGACGGCAGAGGATGAGATGGCTGGATGGCATCACCAACTCGATGGACATGAATTTCAGTAAACTCTGGGAGTTAGTGATGGACAGAGAGGCCTGGCGTGCTGCGATTCATGGGTCGCAGAGTTAGACATGACTAAGTGACTGAACTGAACTGAACACATTTTCTTAAAAAATATACTTATTCAGTAACTTTACCTAAGATCAATGATGAATTACATAAGAGCTAGTTTAATTTCTTTTAAGTTAATACCACGAAATGCTTTCTTAGAAATGACGTTTTTTCTCTCATTAAAGGATGAGAAGTATACAAGCCCCAGTGTTAAACGCTTGTCCTGCCCAGGAGCCTGAGTCTGTGTCTAGTGTCTTTCATTCATTCCATTACAAATGATTATTTAGCCCCAGTGCTGAGGATCCTCAAGTGAACACAGCAGACAAGGGACCTGTTGCCTTTTTTTTTTAATTCTCTTCTTAAGTTTTTCAAAATATTATTTCTGCTCTTTCTATATAATTTTGATTCTCAGTGATCAGATATTTTAGTACATGAGACAGTTTTACTCCTAAACTAAGCCAGAAAATGTACTTGTATAGCAAATATTCACTTCTGTGACTTGTCTTGGAAATTAAAATTCCCATTTCCAAGAGAATTTGTATAGAAACATGTGCTGTAAGGTCTTGAAAAATAAGTTAGCAACTTTAAAAACAAAACAATCAATTTGCAATTATTAGAAATCCTACTGCAGCCAATCGTGTATTTAAAATGAAACACATGTGTTCCTGAAGATGGCTTTATTGCCCAGTATCAGATCACCAAAGTATGAACTTCTCATTATCCAACTATGCGTCCATTGATTTGAGCACTGCCGCTCATGGACTCTTCGGAGTACCCGCGGGGCTCTGCCTTTGTGCGTGCTTGAGCACATGCCTTTATCTAGAGGCCTGTGCTTCCCCGCAACAGCAACAGCGTCATCACAGTCCGAGTGCGAGCTCATCAGGCTAGGAAATTCCTCGTGCTTTCCCTGTTGACCCAGCTAGTCCTTACTCTTCTAGAACACTACTTTCTTGCGCGGACTAACCTGGTCCTTAGCACCTTTGGCTCAGGACTCCTCGCTGGTGCGCCTGTGGGCATCTGAAGCCAGGCAGTTCATTATGTGGGACTGTTGGCGCTGCAAGCCTTCAGTACTGCCCTCCAGATGCCAGTGGCGCTTCCCAGCTCCCAGGACGTGCCCTCCCCCCACCAAAGCCCGGGCCTGCCTTTATGTGTTTCCTTGTGCTTGGGAGTGGAGGTGAGAGGGAAGAGGGGAAGTGAGCACAACTCCCAATTGATTCTGCAACATACAGTGTGTGGACCTCAGACTTAAAATTCTTATATGAAAACTCAGACTCTGAGCTCTGTGTCCCCTAACTCAATTCCCTTTCTCCTCTAGCTCTCTTACATACTAGAGAAAATCCTAGCTTTGCTTCTGCTGAACTCAATCTGTGTTAGGGTGAAGACAGGGAATAAGTCAAGAAAAAATGATGTCAGAAGGGAAATATGCATTTTGAACAAACAGTATAGAATAAATGAAGTCCCCCAGAGCAAAAGGTCACAGGGGAAAAATGACCAAAACGTCAGCAGCATCCAGCAGTCAGACCACCGCAGGTGGCAATTCAGTCCACACGGAATCTACATCCGCCGAAGGCCAGGGACGAGAAGTCTCACAGGAACCCACAGCCCTCTCTGCCCACAGGACCTGCAGAACGTGACCGGCAGCTCCTAACCCAGCACTTCTGCACTTAGCTACTTTCTCAGCCTGCGATGCCCACTGTTCACATGGTTCATGCCTTCATTTTCTTTAAGTCTTGGCTCAAATTCCCCCCTACCCAAAGATCTATCCTGATATTTAATTCTGTATCCTCCTGGCTCATACATACACTATCAGTCCCTTCGAACGGTAGCATTTCTTTTTTTCAAAGCCATTCTTAACTTTCTAAGACAGGATCCTAATTCTTTATTATGCTTGTTATTTCCTATTTCCCTCAGCAAGAATGTAAGCTCTATGAGGGCAAGAATCTTTGCTTTGTTTACTGACGTATTCTAAGCACCTAGAACACAGCTGCAAAAATCAAAAGGCCTAATGTTCACATCAACAACCCTGCTCTGCAGAATGAAGGACGCAGGCAACACAGAATTCATTTCCTGTCTCACCAAACCAAAAACATGATCCCTTTGGAAGCCACAGACACTTTAGCACTTCCACGGTATTACAAGAATGCCGCTTCTTACTCAAAAAATCTATTCTGAGAGGAAAACCGCAGAACTCTTCTCTTACAGACATGGGCACTGTCTGATCCCACCATGCCTTCAGCTGGTGAACCTGACCCCCCCACAGCAATAATGCCTAAGGCTCTGCGCCAGGAAGTCCAAAGCCACATTTCTCCTTCCATTTACTTGAAATGACTTGAGCCTAAAGTCACCAAAGTCATCTAGTAGCTGAGGCATGAGCCCAAACCCAGGGACCTACTGACATCTGACTGGCATTTAGGCATATATCTTCTAACACCGCTCCCTTATAGCTTATGAATGCCCATCTAGAAGGGGCAGAAAAGGCAGAGGTATTAGGTACTGAAAAAAAAAATTATTTAAAAGATATGTTTTAGTTAACAACTTCAAACCGGTATGACGACATGAAGAAACAGAGATTTCATTGTTAGGGGCTAAAAAAAAAAACACAGAAAAGAGATGATATGAAGTATATTTTTGTGTCAAAGTCAACTGCTATGTCACATCTCTATTTCCAAAACAAACCTCCTATGCTCTTCCATCACCTTTCATGACAAAAAGAGCAATTTCTCAAAGATCCCTCCCTCCTCTAAGGAAATGCATAGCCAGATGCATAGCTTATCTCCCACAAGCTCCCCTGTGACCCCATGGACTGCAGCCCACCAGGCTCCTCTGGCCATGCAATTCCCCAGGCTGGAACACTGGAGTGGGGTGACGTGCCCTCCTCCAGGGGATCTTCCCAACCCAGGAATCAAACCCAGGGCTTTCACATTGCAGGCAGATTCTTTACCGTCTGAGCCACCAGGGAGGACCAAATAAACACAGAAAGAGAGGATATGGAGCACAATTTTTGCATCACAGGCAAGTGCTACGTCATATCCCTATTTCCAAAAGAAACTTCTTATGATCCTACATCACTTTGTAAGATAAAAAGAGCCATTTCCCAAAGACCCCTGCCCTCTCTAGCCCCAGCTGCACAGCCTCTCCCACATGCCCCTCCATTTACTGTATGTGAGGGCCAACCAGCCTGTGGACAATCCAATTAATCTTGCAAGTGACATACCAAAAACCCAACAACAACAACAACAGAAAAACAGATGTGGCATTAAGATTTACAAAGTTATTGAAACTTTTTAACAAGTAAAACGCATCTTTACTTAGCTGCACCAGAATGAGGAATAAAGGGGTTTACATATGTTCCAATTCTAAACCTATCAATCAAACCCATGTTATTCCTTTGGGAGCTTATTTACATGCATATTTATCAGCCTCACATGCTAATTCCCTGCTGTTTTATGCCTGCAAGGCATGTTTATGAGTCATAATTGTTGATCTCATTTGATGTATTCCGCTGAAGGAAGACATTACTCAGTTATGTGGCCTAATGTCAATGAGTTACGATGACCTGTTCTTCCAAATGCAACTTGCTCTTTAATTTTTATTAGGACGTAACTTACTGTACAGGGAAGGAAGTGCACTAAAAGAATTAATGTTCTATACAAAGACTTCAGTCACGCCTCTCATTCAGGCCCACCCTGGCCCTGCCATCCACTGGGCACTGTAGCTGTGACTCTGGAGCCACTCGGTCAGTCCTGACTTCCCACACTCTTGTCCTGAGCTGTAACTTTCTGGTCTCTCACTTGGACTCTCAGGACCCTCTTCCAGTCCATACGAAAGTTGTTTTTATTCATTTACACTACCGTCATATTCTTTTATTGTCACTGGGTTTCTCCCTCTCACTCAAGATTCAATGATCTTTTTTTTTTTTTAAGTCTGTACTTCTTGACTTGCCAAGCTATTTTCTTTCATGCATGTAAAATGTTACTGCAAGCAGGAAGTCTTCCTAAAATAGGTAAATTAAGTGATGAGTAATTATTTCGGGGGTTTCCCTGGTGGCTCAGATGGTAAAGCGTCTGCCTGCAATGCGGGACACCCAGGTTCGATCCCTCGGTCGGGAAGATCCTCTGGAGAAGGAAATGGCAACCACTCCAGTATTCTTGACTGGAAAATCTCATGGATGGAGCCTGGTAGACTATAGTCCATGGGGTCGCAAAGAGTCGGACACGACTGAGTGACTTCACTTCAATTATTTCTACATTCATCTAAACCCTTAGAAATATTAAGCAACCACTGGTGATTTCATAACATTACTAATTTTTAAAAAAGTGGAAAACTCTATGCAACAAAGTGCAGAATTTAATGGCAGAACTAAGGCACGGCGGGCACTGAGAAGGCTACTGTGGAAGGCAGATGCAGCGCACTGCAGCGCATGTTTATTTCCACAAGTGGCTGTAAACTGGTGCTGCGACGAGGCGCCTGACAGCAGCGGAATGCGAATCAGACGACTAAGACGCGTGCAAGAATATCACAAGAGAAATAACAGCTTCTGCCGTACAATGAGAAAACTAACGCAAAAATAAAAGCGATTTTGTCACGTTGGCTTGTGTAGGAAAACAGTAAATGCTTCTCCACACCTTCTGTGTAAGCATTCCACACTCCTGGACTATCGCTGTAGGGCCACCGTACTGGGCTCAACGGGCAGCAGGACTCGAGGGAGAGCAAGAAAGCATGAAGCCCACCACCTGCACTCTTCCACAGGTGTCCCTAGACTGAACCGCAGCCCAGAAGATGAACTACAAGAAGACAGGCGTGCTCGGCACACAGATGGACGCTGCCGAGCAGGCATTCTGTCTACTCTTGCCCTATCTATACCTGGAGAATAAAAATTACAAAGAACTCTACTCTTGAAGAGTATTAGAACATGTTTTATAGCAAATAACTTATTAAAACTTTAGAATGCAATAGAACGTTATCAGTATTGATCTTCTGCTCAAATAATTTAAGTCTGGCTAACCTAGAAGCTAAAAAGACAGGTTTTAGAGGAAGAACTGTAAGTCTAAAACAACTAAACAAAACTCGCTCAGTCGTGTCCAACTCTTTGCGACCCCATGGACTGTAGCCCACCAGGCTCCTCCATCCATGGGATTCTCCAGGTAAGAATACTGGAGTGGGTTGCCATTTCCTTCCCCAAACCTAAAAGCTAAAAAGACAGGTTTTAGAGGAAGAATCGTAAGTCTAAAAATACTAAACAAAACTACTTAGCTTTTCCCATTTCTTAACATTTGCCAAAGCCCTAAGAAAAGAAGACAAACAATAGCACCAGACAGACAGCGTTTTTAAACGAGAATAAGGTAAAATCCGGAACACGCAGTCACAATACCATGGAATCAGCAATGTACCTTCAGTGCATTGGAAGCCACATGTGCTAACGGAACTTAATGGATTTCCTTTCTACCACGGAGATAAAGCCAATGAAACTATATTTTCTGCAGTAGGAGGTCAGAATGTAGGTAAAGTTGCCACATAAAGCAAATATCTATCCTTTAAAGTACTATAAATACATAATAAACTATACTAACAGGACACACTGAATGGTGATGCTAACTGCAGAATATTATAAATTTTTCAATATACATATCATTATGCAATTAGAAGAATATGACAATTTAACACGAATCCATACTACAATTTAACACTAGACCATTCAGGTATGACCTAAATCAAATCCCTTACGATAATACACAGGAAGTGAGAAACAGATTTAGGGATTAGATCTGATGGAGTGCCTAATGAACTATGGACAGAGGTTCAGGACACTGTACAGGAGACAGGGATCAAGACCATCCTGAAGAAAAAGAAATGCAAAAACACAAAACTGCTGTCTGAGGAGGCCTTACAAATAGCTGAGAAAAGAAGAGAAGCAAAAAGCAAAGGAGAAAAGGGATGATATGCCCATCCGAATGCAGAGTTCCAAAGAAGAGCAAGGAGAGATAAGAAGGCCTTCCTCAATGATCAGTGCAAAGAAATAGAAGAAAACAATAGAATGGGAAATAAAAGTAATTAAACTCCAAATTTACAAGAATTTTACCAAAAAAAAAAAAAAAAGAAAATCAGAGATGCCAAGGGAGCACTTCATGCAAAGATAGCCTCAATAAATGACAGAAATGGCATGGACCTAACAGAAGCAGAAGATATTAAGAAGAGGTGGCAAGAATACACAGAAGAACTATACAAAAAAGATCTTCATGACCAAGATAATCACGATGGTGTGATCACTCACCTAGAGCCAGACATGCTGGAATGCAAAGTTAAGTGGGCCTTAGGAAGCATCACTACGAACAAAGCTAGTGGAGGTGATGGAATTTCAGTTGAGCTATTTCAAATCCTAAAAGATGATGCTGCATAAGTGCTGCACTCAATATGCTAGCAAATTTGGAAAACTTAGCAGTGGCCACAGGACTGGAAAAGGTCAGTTTTCATTCCAGTCCTAAGAAAGGCAATGCCATAGAATGCTCAAACTACTGCACAACTGCACTCATCTCTCACGCTAGTAAAGTAAAACTCAAAATTCTCCAAGCCAGGCTTCAACAGTACATGAACCATGAACTTCAAGATGTTCAAGTTGGTTTTAGAAAACGCAGCGCAACCAGAGATCAAATTGCCGACATTCGCTGGATCATTGAAAAAGCAAGAGAGTTCCGGAAAAACATCTACTTCTGCTTTATTGACTATGCCAAAGCCTTTGACTGTGTGGATCACAATCAACTGTGGAAAATTCTGAAAGAGATGGGAATACCAGACCACCTGACCTGCCTATTGAGAAATCTGTATGCAGGTCAGGAAGCAACAGTTAGAACTGGACATGGAACAACAGACTGGTTCCAAATAGGAAAAGGAGTATGTCGAGGCTGAATATTGTCACCCTGCTTACTTAACTTATATGCAGAAGTAAATCATGAGAAACACTGGGCTTGATGAAGCACAAACTGTAATGAAGATTGCCAGGAGAAAGATCAATAACCTCAGATATGCAGATAACACCACCCTTATGGCAGAAAATGAAGAAGAACTAAAACCTCTTGATGAAAGTGAAAGAAGAGAGTGAAAAAGTTGGCTTTAGCTCAACATTCAAAAAACGAAGATCATGGCATCCAGTCCCATCTATTCATGGCAAACAGATGGGGAAACAGTGGAAACAGTGACAGACTTTATTTTGGGGGGCTCCAAAATCACTGCAGATGGTGACTGCAGCCAAGAAAATTAAAAGATGCTTACTCCTTGGAGAAGGAAATGGCAACCCACTCCAGTATTCTTGCCTGTAAAACTCCATGGACTGAGGAGACTGGTAGGCTACAGTCCATGGAGACGTGAAGAGTCAGACATGACTGAGCTACTTCACTTTCACTTGACTCCTTGGAAGGAAAGTTATGACCAACCTAAACAGCATATTAAAAAGCAGAGATATTACTTTTCCAACAAAGGTCTGTTTAGTCAAGGCTATGGTTTTGCCAGTAGTCATGTATGGATGTGAGAGTTGGACTATAAAGAAAGCTGAGTGCCGAAGAATTAATGCTTTTGAACTGTGGTGTTGGAGAAGACTCTTGAGAGTCCCTTGGACTGCAAGGAGATCCAACCAGTCCATCCTAAAGGAGATTAACTCTGAATATTCATTGGAAGGACTGATGCTGAAGCTGAAACTACAATACTTGGGCCACCTGATGCGAAGAGCTGACTCATTTGAAAAGACCCTGATGCTGGGAAAGATTGAAGGCAGGAGGAGAAGGGGGTGACAGAGGATGAGATGGTTGGATGGCATCACCGACTCACTGGGCATGAGTTTGGGTGAACTCCGGGAGTTGGTGATGGACAGGGAGGCCTGGCATGCTGCGGTTCATGGGGTTGCAAAGAGTCAAACACAACTGAGCGACTGAACTGAACTGTGGCTCATCACATAATTTTCTTCTCTCCTCCATTAAGATAACATCTGTTCTAGCCATGAGTCACTAAATCCAATTCGATAAGAATTTAGTTTACTTTAAGGTGGAAATGTCTACTGATGGACAGGTTTGTAGCTTTTTCTATTGACGAGAGGTAATACTTTTTTATTTACAAAGTAGACAGAAGTACAACTTTTGTAAAAAGACAAAACACGTGTGCTGGCTAAGTCTGCTCTTGCCCTCAAAGCTTACTCCACCCTCTTAAAGAGGCGCTGCTTTCACCTATTCACAACTCATCTGGAACACACACAGGCGTGTATCTCACGAGGGGAGGAACTCATAAGCTTCACTTTTACACCAGGCATGATTTCCAAATAGGATGTTACCCTGTTAAAGAATGTACCTAGTAATGGTGAAGAGACAGGAAATGAAGAGAAAAGAAGAGAGACTCTACTTATGGTAAAGTACACATAGGCAGAGTCAGTGGCCATTGGGTATAAACTGCTGCTCTCCTTCAGTTTTTAGGGATACAGTATAGACTGAGTTACATTAGCAAATGGTTTCCTGGAACACTAACCATTCATCAAAACAAATTTCTGACTTACAACACTTACTGAGTTAAAAAGCCCTGTCATAATCTGAGTTTATGTATGTTTGCTGTAGGAGAAGTTTCATCATATCTTTGTTCTCCTTTGGGCTAAATAGGGAAACCATATACTACTTTCTATTTAATTCATTTAAAAAGTGAATGTCTTGGTCAATTTGGGCTGCTAAAACAAAAATACCAAAGACCAGGTGGCTTCAACAGTAACTACTGTCTTCACATGGTATGAAGAGAGGGAGAAAGCTCCCAGGGGTCCCTTTTACAAGGGTACTAACCCCATGGATGGAGGAGCCTGGTAGGCTGCTGTCCATGGGGTCGCAAAGAGCCGGACACGACTGAGCGACTTCCCTTTCACTTTTTACTTTCATGCGTTGGAGAAGGAAATGGCAACCCACTGCAGTGTTCTTGCCTGGAGAATCCCAGGGACGGGGGAGCCTGGTGGGCTGCCGTCTATGGGGTCACAGAGAGTCGGACACGACTGAAGTGACTTAGCAGCAGCAATCCCATTCAAAAGGGCTTTACCCTCATGACCTAATCATGTCCCAAAGGCCACACATACATTGGGGGTTCAGATTTCAATATTTAATTTTTTTAAGGGCACAGTGTCTGTAAAAGTGAACATTTCAAAATTTATTATAATAAGTTCCTCTGTCCTATGGACAACAATCCATTATCCACTGGGGAGAAAGAAGCTGAAATATATATGAAAGAAATGAAGACCAGCACAGAGTAAACGGAACTGAAAGAACTATTTCAGTCTTTAGAAGGCATACTTAGACTCTCAGATGAATTAGACTCTGACATTGAACCAACTATTCATAGTTTAATCTATTTTGATGCATTGTTGACAGAGAAAGTAAAAACCCACAGAGAACAGGAAAAATATCACAGGATTTCAAAAACAGAAAATAAACAAGAAGGTTAATTGATAAGAACAAATTTAGACTTCTGATAAATACTGCCAAACTGATTGCCATTTTGAAAATGTCCATCTCTCTAGACCTCAGGCAGTATCTTTTATAATATTTCAAATCTTTGACAATTTGTTAAAAGAAATTATCTTGGCTTAATGTCATTCTGCAAATAATTATTGAACATCTAAAATACTAAATACTTTTTGAGAATTGCTTGTTTATGTTCTTTGGTTATTACCCTATTACGTTTATAACTTTTATGAATTTTCCAGAATCCCCAAACATTGAGGATATCAAACATTTATCCACCACCTGTAGAGGTTCATGTCTTGAATTTCCACTCCCCACCACTATCTGCATACTCATCATCCTGGTGCTGATATGCCCCAAATCTGTACCTGCAGAACTGCATCCTCAGAATGTCTGACTCACACAACTGTTCAGTGAACATTTGCACAAGATGATCCACCACATTCCTCAAATGTTACGACACAGAACAACAAAAGTTTGATTTATTCCCCACCTCCCATTCTCTCGGACTTTGCTTTCCCTCCGTTTCCCACATTTCAGCATACAGAATTATCTAATCAGTTACCCAAGACACAAATCTAGGAATTTTTCTGAATTCCTCTCTCACGCTAATTGCCCTGTCAATTCATCAATAAATAATTTTTGCTCATCCCCCAAATATATCCTTATTCAGCTCTTTGGGTCTTTTGTGTTACAATACAAACTTTTAATCCTTTTGTTACAGCTCTGTGAGGAATGCCGTGGGTGATCTGATAGGGACTGCACTGACCCTTAGACTGCCTGGGGTAATACGGGCATTTTGACAATACTGATTATTCCAACCCAAGAACACGGTGTATCTCTCCATCTGTCTGTCATCGCTGGTTTCCTTCATCAGTGTCTTAGAGAGTACAGGACTTTTGCCTCCTTAGGTAGATTTATTCCTAGATATTCTTTCTAAAATGATGGTAAATGGGATTGCTTCCTTAATTTCTTTCCAATTTTTCATCATTAGTGTACAGAAATGCAAGAGATTTTTGTGTATTAATTTTGTATTCTTTTGTATTCTACATTGAGCTCTATAGTTTTCTGGTATTTCTTTTATTTTCTCTGATTCCTGTGGCTAGGACTTCCAAAAATATGTCAAATAAAAGTAGTGAGAGTGGACATCCTTATCTTATTCCTGATCTTAGAGGATATGCCTTCAGCTTTTCATCATTGAATATGAACTTAACTGTAGGTCTGTCATATACGGACTTTATTACGCTGAGGTGATTGCAGCCATGAAATTAAAAGATGCTTACTCTTTGGAAGGAAAGTTATGACCAACCTAGATAGCATATTCAAAAGCAGAGACATTACTTTGTCAACAAAGGTCCATCTAGTCAAGGCTATGGTTTTTCCTGTGGTCATATATGGATGTGAGAGTTGGACTATAAAGAAAGCTGAGCACAGAAGAAGTGATGCTTTTGAACTGTGGTGTTGGAGAAGACTCTTGAGAGTCCTTGGACTGCAAAGAGATCCCACCAGTCCATCCTAAAGGAGATCAGTCCTGGGTGTTCATTGGAAGGACTGCTGTTGAAGCTGAAACTCTAATACTTTGGCCACCTGATGCGAAGAGCTGACTCATTTGAAAAGACCCTGATGCTGGGAAAGATTGAGGGCAGGTTGAGAAAAGGGGGCGACAAAGGATGAGATGGTTGGATGGCATCACCAACTCAATGGACAAGGGTTTGGATGGACTCCGGGAGTTGGTGATGGACAGGGAGGCCTGGGGTACTGTGGTTCATGGTGTCGCAAAGAGTTGGACACGACTGAGTGACTGATCTAATAAATCTCATGTCTTATACAAAAATAAAAATAAATGGCTCATGAATCTAACTGCAAAATATAAAACTTTCAGAAGAAAATAAACAAAATCATCATGACCTAGGGTTAGGCAAAGTTACCTGACATGGGGCTTCCCTCATTGCTCAGTTGGTAAGGAATCCACCTGCAAAGCAGGAGACCCCGTTCAATTCCTAGGAAGATCCGTTGGAGAAGGGATACCCACTCCGGTATTTAGCCTGGAGAATTCCATGGACTGTATAGTCCAAGGGGTCGCAAAGAATCAGACACAACTGAGAGACTTTCACTTTCATTATCTAACATGAGTTTTATATGTAACACCAAAAGCATATTTCATCAATGGAAAAATACAGCAAAATAAAACAAATTCCTCTGTGAAAGCGTCTGTTAGAAGGGATGAAAAGATAGGCCAGAGATGAGGAAAAATATGAGCAGGTCACAAACCTGACAAAGCACTTGTATCTAGAATATAAAAAGAACTCTCTAAACTCAACAGTAAAAAAAAAAAAAATCCAATTTGACAAATAAGGTGAACAAACACTTTACCAAATAGGATATAGACGGTAAATACACACATGAAGAAATGTTCAGCACCATTAGCCACTCAGTGCAGTCGCTCAGTCATCTCCGACTCTGTGCAACCCCATGGACCGCAGCATGCCAGGCCCCCTGTCCTTCACCAACTCCAAACTCATGACCATTGAGTCGGTGACACCATCCAACCATCTCATTCTCTGGCGTCCCCTTCTCCTCCCACCTTCAATCTTTCCCAGCATCAGGGTATTTTCAAAAAATTAAACCACAAGTTAATAATATTGCATCCTTATTCAGTTCAGTCGCTCAGTCGTGTCCGACTCTTTGCGACCCCATGAATCGCAGCACGCCAGGCCTCCCTGTCCATCACCATCTCCTGGAGTTCACTCAGACTCACGTCCATCGAGTCAGTGATGCCATCCAGCCATCTCATCCTCGGTCGTCCCCTTCTCCTCCTGCCCCCAATCCCTCCCAGCATCAGAGTCTTTTCCAATGAGTCAACTCTTCATCTGTCTCTTATACACATCTCTTTTTATTTCCTCTTCTTGGACTGTAACCTACTAGGCTTCTCTGTCCGTGGGATTCTCCAGGCAAGAATACTGGAGTGGATTGCCATTTCCTTCTCCAGGGGACCTTCCCAACCCAGGGATCGAACCCGGGTCTCCCGCATTGGAGGCAGACGCTTTAACCTCTGAGCCACCAGGGAAGCCCTTCTCCAATGCATGAAAGTGAAAGGTGAAGGTGAAGTCACTCAGTCGTGTCCGACTCCTAGCGACCCCATGTACTGCAGCCCACAAGGTTCCTCCATCCATGGGATTTTCCAGGCAAGAGTACTGGATTGGGGTGCCATTGCCTTTCTGTAAACCACTCAAATGTCCTTCGTAAGAGAATAAGCTATAGCACGTTCACACAAAGGAATTCCATTCAGCAATAAAAAGGAACAACTACTGTTTATCCAACATATGCAGCAACTTAGATCTGAAGTTTGTGAATAAGAAAGCCAATGAGAAAGTGTTATACTCTACATGATTTCACTTATATAACATTCTTTACTGACAAAACTATCATGATGGAGAATAGACCAATGATAGTTAAGGCTTAAAGTTTGGGGGAAAAAATCTAATACATAATCTGAGATGTTGTTTAGGTTTTCCTTCCATTTACAGCTATTATATATTTCCTTTTCTACAGAATGTATGCCTGTTCATGTCATTTACTTACTAATAAACAGAAATTCTTTCTATATCTTGGATATTAAGCTTCTGTTAGTTTTTTTATATTGTTCTCTTTCCCCAGATTGTAGCTTGTGTTTTCACTTTCTTTATGATATCTTCGGAAAGAATTTCTTGATAAACTCAATCTAATTCTACATAATTGTCTTTTGTTTTAAATATTTTGCTGCTCTAAAGTATATTCATAATTTGGTAGAAACTAGTATTTCCCATAAGTCGTGAAAAAGAGATTCATTCTCATTTTTCCCCCATATGGAAAATCAATTGTCTTCAGCACCATTTAATGATAAGCCCATTCTTTACCACTGATCTGCAATGCCAGTTTTGTCATGTATTAGATGTTAATATATGTGGAGGCCTATCTGACGTTCTGTTCTTTGTATTGGTCTATTTGTCAAGCCATTACCATATTTCCTTGTTACACAGTACACCTTTGTTCTTCAGAAGTGTCTTAACTATTGAATATTTCCTTCCTGTATGTAAATATCAGAATCAGACCCAAAGTTACTCAAAAAACAGTGTTGAAATTTTGACTTAAAAGTACACTGAATCTATGTATCAACTTGCAAACAACTTACTAGCTCTGTGACAATGAGCTATCCCTTCCACAATCTCTGTATTTATACAGGTCTTACATGTCTTTCCATAAAGTTTCATAATTTTCTCCATAAAAGCTATCATACTATTGAATTTATTCAAGGATATTCATTTTTTTATACTATAAAACACTTTATTACTTGTGTATTTCTAAGTGCAAGTGACACTGCATGTTAATTTTATATCAGACAATATCTGTAAAATAAATTGCTAATTCCAATAGTTTATCCATAGATTCTTATCTTGTTCCCATTCTTAAAGAGAACATTTTAACTATTCCATCATTGAGAATGGTTTTGCTATAGTTCTTTTATATATGCTCTTTCATAGCATGGAAGTCATTTTCTATTCAAAATTGGCTAGTCAATATTCTTTTTATAATATGGACTGTAGCCCGCCCAACTCCTCTAGTCATGGAATCCTCCAGGCAAGAGTACTGGAGTGGGTTGCCATTGCCTTCTCCAGCGGATCTTCCCGACCCAGGGACTGAACCCGGGCCTCCCTCACTGCAGGCAGGTCTCATTGCCGTCCGGGCCCCCGGAAACACGGGCGACAGCTTCTCTGCATCTACTGTAATGCCTCCTTCCTTGCTAATAAGTTGAATGGCTTAAACTTCCGTAAGGAACAAGCCTTACATTCCCAGGACAGACAGAATTTGATAAGATGTGTTGTCCTTTTACATATTGCTCCATTCAGTTTACCAGTATTTTATTTGTATGATATTCATGCACAAGAATAGCTTGTATTTTCTCATAAAGCCCTTGTCTGATACTGTTACAAAGGTTATATCAGCCGTGAGATATGAATGTGAGAACATTCCCTATGTTTCAGTTCTCTGAAAGAACTTTTAATGAGAGCAAAATTGTTGTTGTTGTTGTTTTAGTAATCATCTGTCTCCAAATTGGGACTAGTGTTTTCTCTGTGGGATATGATAAAAGTATTTTTTCCATTATATTAATAGTTTATTATGGCTTCACCAAGAATTTTTTTCTTATAACGTTTGTGATCCACAAAATACAGTTGTGTGTATTGCATAAAAATCACTCTGACAAATAATTTTTCCCACTTTCAAATAAACTCTTTGTACATAACATTTTTTGTAGCCATAGTTTTTTATGTGTGAAATGTAACTCAGTGAGCAATGAATGTACTCTAGCTTTACAAAGTACTTAGTATTTTATGTAAAATGTACTTAACTGTCTTTAGTCACTTTTAATCATTCTCTTGTAATAAAAAATTTTCCACTTCGTTTTAGTTTTTAAATTTGTTACCATAAAAATTTTCACTATATTTTCTTGCTGTCTTTTTAATCAGCATATAATTCTGAATAAATTTTAGAAAGACATTTTCCAGGTTCAAAGAATCTTTGTGGAAATTGACAAAATTTAAACACTTGTGTAAAAATTTTATTTAAAGATCTTATTAACTCATTTGACATGTAAAGTATTTTACACTAATAATTATGAAGAATTGATGCTTTTGAACTGTGGTGTTGGAGAAGACTCTTGAGAGTCCCTTGGACTGCAAGGAGATCCAACCAGTCCATTCTGAAGGAGATCAGCCCTGGGATTTCTTTGGAAGGAATGATGCGAAAGCTGAAACTCCAGTACTTTGGCCACCTCATGCGAAGAGTTGACTCATTGGAAAAGACTCTGATGCTGGGAGGGATTGGGGGCAGGAGGAGAAGGGGACGACTGAGGATGAGATGGCTGGATGGCATCACTGACTCGATGGATGTGAGTCTGAGTGAACTCCGAGAGATGGTGATGAACAGGGAGGCCTGGTGTGCTGCGATTCATGGGGTCGCAAAGAGTCGGACACGACTGAGCGACTGAACTGAACTGAATAATTACAGAAATACAAGGAAAGTATAATGCTTCTTTATTTCCCAATGAAATATTTTTGAGTTCTCTTATTTGAGCTCTCTTATTTCTTCTAATATTTTTCAGTCAATAGTTCTAGATTTGCAGTTAATTATTTTCTGTCACACTATCCTTTTTTGACTGGTTCTTGTTAGCATAAAATACTTGTATAACTGTTTACTTACATCTTTACTTCAGCGTCTATAGCAAACTGGTGGTGTAAATGATCCGGATTATTGCACGCCTCTTATGATGTGGTTTTCCAGACCCTTCCATCAAGAGGCAGTAGCAACGTAACAATAACGTGTTGCTTAGTCCATGCATACCAGGCTTCTCTCCATGTCTTCACACTTCCTTACAGTACAGTTTTGTCGCACACGTTCCTGAGTATGTAACTCTTGTCAGTGCTACTGTGCACAGGCTCTTCGGGCTTTCAGTGCTCGTCAGGCTGTCCATCGCTGTCTACAGAAACGCAGTGTTGCTGCTGCTCTATTGTGGCTGGCACCGTGGCCTGCTGTGGCCAACAGAAGGCTGTCGACGTTTCTCAGAGCCAGGAGTAAGCCTGGTTCTCAGAAAACCCCGAAGCTTCTGTCTGTCCTCACGAATGCTGACACCGCCAGTGCATGTGTGATGGCTGGACTACTGAAGGATGAAACATGTGACTCAGTCACTCTATCACGTCACCTGTCATCCAATCTCAGACACCCAAGTGAAGCCTGTCTGGACCAGCCATTCCCCAAACACATAAGCAAGATCAGCCCATAGCAAGAGAATTCCCAGGCTTAGGCACTTTCTCATTAGCAATCATAAACAATTTTGTTTTACAGAACTGAGTTTAGGGATGGTTTGTTATATAGCACACTGATAGCCGATTGACAAATAAGATGAACCAAATGGCTCAGTACATACCAAACGTATAAGTGACCAACACAGCTCATTTTAGTTACTGAGCTCAGCTACACACCATGTGGAAACATGTTCAATCTGTCAGTAAAGAATACATCAAAAAGTAGCTCAAGGAGTTTTTTAGAAACTAATCCTAAAATTGCAAAACTTTTACAATATGCTTTTAAGAAAACATGTGACTCAGTCACTCTATCACGTCACCTGTCATCCAATCTCAGACACCCAAGTGAAGCCTGTCTGGACCAGCCATTCCCCAAACACATAAGCAAGATCAGCCCATAGCAAGAGAATTCCCAGGCTTAGGCACTTTCTCATTAGCAATCATAAACAATTTTGTTTTACAGAACTGAGTTTAGGGATGGTTTGTTATATAGCACACTGATAGCCGATAGACAAATAAGATGAACCAAATGGCTCAGTACATACCAAACGTATAAGTGACCAACACAGCTCATTTTAGTTACTGAGCTCAGCTACACACCATGTGGAAACATGTTCAATCTGTCAGTAAAGAATACATCAAAAAGTAGCTCAAGGAGTTTTTTAGAAACTAATCCTAAAATTGCAAAACTTTTACAATATGCTTTTAAGAAAAGTATTTTGTAAACAGCATAGAAAAACATTAGAACTTTAAAAATCAAAAAAGAAAAGCTAATCTTCTCAGACTATGTCTCAAATCATGCCTCAAAACTTTCTGAAACGAATTAGGACACACATATGCAAATTAAAAAATAAAAATTTCTCAATAAGAAACGTTTATTTCAAAAAGATTAACAGTATCACTCTTCATAAGAATGACTGTTAAATAAGCAAACTGCGACCCTTAAGAAGAGCATTACACTAAAATATTACAATATTACTTTCTTTGCAAATGACTCATCATCTTTAATCACTTAAGATATCAAGTAAATGATCTTAAATAAACACCTTCAGAACACAATTGTCTGGTATTTGGAAGAGGTTTACTTTTCAAGAAGATTATCCAAAGTCTAAACATGAATAATGCATTTTGATATTTAACCACATACATGAAAGGCAACGTTAAAGAGTTCCCTATTATATGTACTTTTAAGTCACATTTTTTTAAAAAAAGAACTTCTTAAAGTCACTTTGTTTAAAAAATAAAGTGATTAATAATAAGGTAATATATCTAAAAAGTAAACACAAAGACATTTATTAGCAAAGAAACAGGAAAATTTTAAAATAACCCTGCAACACTTCTGTGTATGCAATTTATCAAGAAATATTGTAAAAGAGCAAAACAAATGTTGGCTCATTCTGGAGCTTCTTTGTCATCATTAATGTATTCAGGTTTTCACAGCTGAACTGCTATACTCTGAAAAGATTTTCATGAAAGGAAACTCATATTCAGTGTTTAAACAAAGCTGTCAGGTTACCAAGATTAAAATTTGTTTGAGTGTCCAGAAAATCTTCTCTTATAAAATAAAAATAAAAACAATGTTGGTCTTCATTTATAAACAAAATAAGGTTTTAACCATAAGTACTTATTTTGGGGGAAAATAGAGAAAGAATAATTTTAACATAAAAGTGAGACTATTTTGAGCAGCTATTTTGTTTCACTACTAGTTCTATTTCTCAAATTGATACAAATGATCTCCTTCTGTTTCTGTCTATCTGCTTGCCTTGTCAGTACAACTGACTGTCAGGGCTGCGGAGATCTCTTCTATCCAAACAGAAGATGTGCAGTTTGTAACCTGCTTAATTCGCCTTATGTCCTACATGCCCTCAGTATGGTGTTCATTAACATCTCAGCTGTTTTGTTCATAGCAGTGGCAGCCTAAACATAGGCTTATTTTTCTTTGTTAAAAGGCCAGATTGTGCATAAATATACCCCTAATCTGTGTGTGTGTGTATGTATGTGTGTGTTAATGGCAAGAAATTAAACCAAGTATGTAAATGCTTGCTGATGTTTTCATTACTCAAGCCAGGCATCTGAACTCACTTAGTCCCTTGCCTAGATGTTCATAAAAATAGCACCTCTCAGTCTTTGGAGAGAGGTTTAATGTAACAGCCATCTCTAAAATCAGAGAGCCTATATTAAGCACTGCAAGTTGGTATAAAGAAATTCTATAAATTGCCATTAACAACCATTTAAGAGTCTCCATTCCTCCCCCTCCAAGAAGCTCCTGGTAGGCCCCAGGTTTCCAATCTTAACTGCTTCCATGTATCTGATTGTATAAAAAGGGTTAAATGAAACCTACTTATATTGCCTTGGCAATAAGATAAAATGGCTCAATTACTTTTTTTTTCTTTGGCTTGAACAGAAAACTCAAACCTGTACATTTGACTGGCCAATCCAGTTACTGAACAGAATTTCTGTTCAGTTCTGATCTGTTCACAAGCAGACTTTACTTAGGCAATGGCACCCCACTCCAGTCCTCTTGCCTGGAAAATCCCATGGACAGGGGAGCCTAGTGGGCTGCAGTCCATGGGATCGCTAAGAGTCAGACATAACTGAGCGACTTCACTTTCACTTTTCACTTTTACGCATTGGAGAAGTAAACGGCAACCCACTCCAGTGTTCTTGCCTGGAGAATCCCAGGGACGGGGGAGCCTGGTGGGCTGCCGTCTATGGGGTCGCACAGAGTCGGACATGACTGAGGCGACTTAGCAGCAGCAGCAGCAGTAGTATAAAACACTATTTTACTATTTTAAAAACTTTACTAAGCTTTTAAATGCAATATAAAAGCATCTCAATGATTCTATTACACAAATAATTTCAAAACTCATGTATGAACTGTATAGTTAACAGTGTTCACATGTATCAAATTAACCCCATACTGAAATCATTAAAAGTATAAAAATGTCAAATATTTAATTACTACATTTTTGTGTGAAGTTTGATTAACAAGACAAAAGATTTATTTTTAACTTGTTACTAAGTTACTTGTGATGTTAATTTTAACATGCAATTAATTAAATGTACATAAAGGACTATTAAAATATGCCTGACAGATGCAAAAAGTAATTTAACCTCATAATGACTAAAAACTAAATACTGTCTACTGGTCGTTTTGACCCATACAATATACATTTTAAAAATAAGATTACATTAACTATTAAATATAGATGTCTGAATATGACAACCATAATTGTATCTTCAGAAGTTTTTCTCAAAAGCTATCAGATAACTGATTGCGGAAACTGCCCTTAATAGGCACAGATTGGAGATAATCCTCCAAGTATCAGGGAAAGCACATTAGGCAGTCTTCCCTTTACCCCTAACGTTAATCTGTGAATCATCTGGAGTGCGTGGACTTCTAATACTGCTCTCAGATGGAAAGCAAGCCAAGACTTTCACCTCCGTGGTGATGTTTTACTCTCATCAATCCACCCCAGTGTAAGGGAAAAAGAGGTTCTCAACCAAGAGCACCGAGGATAAAGCATCCCCCTGAGGAGCAGCTGGCGTGAGGGAATGCCGAGAGCCCAAGTGCGCCCAGCAAGAAAGAGCTGGGTACGGTTAAGACAGCAGCCTTGACAGGAAGCCAGGCTACAACAGTTTCAGGTTTCATCCTTAAGGGCAGGAATGGACTTCTCAACATAATATGGCATGCAATGCTATTTCTAAGTATGAAATCTGTCACATTCTTGACGTCATAATTGGGAGACATCTAACATAAGGCTCCATCAAAAGATAACATAACTTAGGTTATACTACGTTGTAAGTAGAACTAAAAGTTCAGGAACAAACTGATCAGGAACAAATCCACAACTGAGAGGAAGTCCCCCACTCCTGGTGCGGATAATCCTTGTGCTCCTTCCAGCACCGTGGGGGTCGCTTAACTAGGATAACAAGGAACACCAAGTACACAAGCTTCTACAGGCTGAATCAACCTTCCCCAGAGTGAAATCAGAGATCCAAGACAGGGTCTCTGTACTCACACGAAGAGGAGGGGGAGAGTAATGAGGTACCCGCATTAACCCAACTGCATGTCCTTAACAAAATCAAAGAGAATAATGTGTCAGATCTTCACATGTGCAAAATGACCAGACAGCAATATGAAATTACTTAAAAGAAATACGAGCAACATAAAAAGTTGGGAGCTACGTTACAGTATATAGATCAATTCTGATAAATTTTCAAGCATGATGTGACTATTCCCACCACCTTTTAATAATGAAAGAAAACAAAGTAAATTGAGATGTATATCACTTATACTGATATATATATAGTGCTTCTGGTGTTAAAGAGACAGGCCTACCAGTTTTAAGGGCATTGTGAGATCTGTGACTCTCCTGTACGTGTCCGAACACACTGCTGGTCTTCCTGCTGTCTCTTCGCGGCAGAGGGAACAGTATCGTGGCCCTAAACAGCCTCTGTGCTCTGCCTATTCATCCCTCCCTCCTCCCTAAGCCCTCCCAATCTCTGATCCTTTTACTGACTTCATGGCGTTGCCTTTACCAGATCAGAGAGTTGAACTCACAGTACGTGACCTTTTCAGATTGGCTTCTTTCACTTAGTAATATGCATCTCAGGTTTCTGCTTGTCCTGCTATTATAACCTAAAGGCCCCTCCAGTTTCGTCACTTAATAATAATGACATTGTATGAACATACCACTTTGTTCATCCATTCACCAACTGAAGGTCATCTGGGTTGGCAATCACCACTAAAGCTGCCAGAAACACTGTGTGACGGTTTATGCTTAGACAATTCATCTGGGTAAACACCAAGGAGCGCACCTGCCAGATCACACACCGAGAGTAGGTCTCGTTTTGTAAGCGGAGGTCACACCGTCCTCTAAGCTGGCGGTGCCGCTCTGTGTGCCCACCAGCTCTGAGCAAGTGATCCTGCTGCTGCGCTGCCCCCTGGCACTGGGTACCAGTGTCTTGGACCTCAGTTATTCCGGTAGATGTACACTGCTGTCTCACTTTAATCAGCGATTCTCTGGGGACCTGTGATGTGGAGCATCTTTTCCTCTGCTTATCGGTATATTTTGTTTCGCAAAATCTCTGCTCAGATATTCTGTCCATTTTTTAAATACTGGGTTTTTGTTTTCTTATTTCTGGGTAATTAAATTTCTTTGTCTGTTTTAGATACCAGTCTTTTATCAGATAATTTTTGTAAACAATTTTCTGCCAGTCTCTGGCTTGCCTTTCAGTCCCTTTAATGTCTTTCAAAGAGAAAAAAAAGGTTTTAATTCTAATGAAACCCAACTTAACAATTTTTTCTTTCATTGATCATGCTTTTGGTTTTGAAACTAAAATGTCATCACAAAATGCAAGATCATGAAAATGACCTATGTCATTTTCTAGGGGTTTTATAGTTTTACATTTAGGCTGATGATCCACTTTGAGGTAACTGTTTCTGAAAGGTATAAAGTCAATGTCTAGATTTTTGTTAATTGGCTTTGCCTCTCTGTCAGCATCAATCACTTAGCTCTATTTGTATGGGTCTCTCTGTGCTCTCTGTTCTGAAATCAGACATTGTCAGTCTTCTAATTTTGTTCTCCTTCAATGTTGTATTGTCTAGTTTGGGTGGGTGGTGGACTTGAACAGAGAAATCCTGTGTAGTCTTACACTGGAAAGTGATTGAACAAATGCAGAAAACCAGGCTGCAAAGTTCTTTTAGCCTCTTTAAGAACTTTCTTTAAATATCACTTCACAAAAAAGGACAAAAAAGGCCCCACAGGATACTCATAAGGTGCTTCTGAAATGCTATAATCTTGGCACGCAACAAATTAATCCTGAGACCTGACATTGAATAAACAGTTTGAAGGCGTATTATTTTCTTTCAGAAAGTTTTGGGGGGATTCTCTTGCAGTCCAGTTAGTGGTTAGGACTCAGCACTTTCACTGCCATGATCTCGCAGCCAAAAAAAAAAAAAACCAAAACACCAGGTTTGAGGCAATTTCTTACTTACGAGATAAAAAAGGAACTAAGAATGAAGACCATGTGCAGGCGAGAGTTGGAAGAAAGCAAGAAGCTAACTGACTTCTTGCATTTGGACTCCTTTGAGAAAGCAAATAGATGTCTTATTTTTAAATCCTTTACATTTTAAAGAGCGAGTATTTAAATAATCAGATTATGGTTACTATTCTAATAGTCTATAATGTAGGTTAAGGACTCAATAGACAATTTAAAACAACTATTAAAAGTCAAGATGGAATTTAGAGACCATGTATAAGAATCAAATGAGAACTGCTTACTGTGTAGTGAGTGAAAGTTGCTTAATCATGTCCAACTCTTTGTGACCCCATGGACTATACAGTCCATGGAATTCTCCAGGCCAGAATACTGGAGTGGGTAGCCTTTCTCTTCTACAGGGGATCTTCCCACCCCAAGGATCGAACCCAGGTCTCCAGCATCGCAGGCAGATTCTTTACCAGCTGAGCCACAAGGGAAGCCCAAGAATACTGGAGTGGGTAGCCTCGCCTTTCTCCAGCAGATCTTGCCAACCAAAGAATCGAACTCAAGTCTCCCGCATTTCAGGTGTATTCCTTACATCTGAACTACCAGGGAAGCCTGGAGTGCAGTACATACAGCAACCAACTAAAGCAGCAGTCTACCCCTGCAAAACCCAACACGCTCTCTAAAGAATCGCCAAGACTGATTTTCTACTATTGCTAAATAGACTGCTCTTCTTGTAAATTACTCTATTTCGACCCATCTGACCTGTGAACACCCTGGTAGACTGAATTCAAAATTTAGGGCATAAAATGAGAGTCCATGGATTGTATAAAGAGTCTCGAGCACTGAAAAACTAAATATACTCCTATGAACCTCTTTCCTAGAAATGAGAGATATATTTAATTTTTCAAAGTCTAGATTCCCCAAGCTTCTTGCATTTTACATTTAAATATTTACTACCTAATTACTCTTCTGCCTATTTTCTTATTTGCAACTTTAGGAATTTCTATCATTAGGCAAAGAAGGAAAGGAAAGAAGATAAAAACAATAGAAACATTCATCAATCAAATTAGACTGTCAAAAGACTGTCAAATGAATTTTTTAAATTACAGTATTGAATTATCTGGACTGCTTTTATCTCCCTTGCACATAAAATCACCACTGATTACATGATAGTAAATCTTGTTCTCAGATTTATGGAGAAGAGCAAATATTATTAATTACCGGCTGGTTTACCATTCATCTCCTTTGCTTACTCTGCATATATAGTAACAGAAACAACTGTTTATTCCTCCCTGAGTCTTCTGATCTCAACATTTAGAGTAGGCCAGATAGAAACGTGAACTCTTCATTAAGAAATATCCATGTCAAAATAGAAAATAAAAGTCAAACAGAATTCAAACACATTTTTGCTTCCTACCTTTTTTATATGCCACACCATTCTGTTCCTTTCTATTAGCATGATTAATTATTTTAATTACTAATTAATTTGCAATGTGATAATAATAATTTAACTAGTAATTAACTTAACTACTTATGATATTCAAGAAGTGAAACATTACTTCAGTATTAAGCAAAAACTGGATAAAACTGAACACAAAACTTTCAAGGACCCATGTTCTTTTATTTTTAAATGGTAATTAAAAGTTTCTGATACTATTTACACAATGATAAATAGGACATGCGTTGGTAAGTGCCAAAAGGTATTTGTTTCATTTACATCTTACAGGCTTTGCTTTCTGGCTTTGTGCTTTCTCTTCCATCACTTTTCATCTAGCAGCAATTCCACAAAATCACTCAGCCCATTAAAAGTTTCTTCCTTTTTGCTATAAGGAGCCAAGAATGCATTATTACATTTTTCTGTGTGAAGTATGCTATTAAATAATAGCTTGTGCACTAATTAAAGCAAATGTAATTGTGAGAACACATTGACGTTGTTAAAGTAAATTAGCCAATTTGTTAATAGTTTCATTTCAAGTGACCTTAATTGTATTAATTGTGATACTAGCAAATTAAATTGAAGAGCATTAAATACATTGTTCTAATATGTCCTAGAGGAACAACTTTCCCGTGACTTCAGCAAAGAGAAAATGAAGATGGTGTGCACCGCCCCCTGAAGTCTCCCACACACGGCGCACACGACGGGCCAAGCAGGAAAGGCCATTCCAAGACAGCCTTCATTGTTACCACTTTAATATTAGTAGCATGGCATAAAACAGATCACATAGTAGTAACTGAGCTTTAGATAAATGGTTCATTCTATGACATTCTTTTATCTCAGGTTAAGCAGAAATTACTTCACTATTACAGAGTTAAAATATTGAGAGTGAGGAAATAAAGATCAGCATAGACGACTACAATATGAAAATAAATTTAAAAATACAAATCTGTGTAAATCAGGCATTACTTAATAACTGCTTAGTATCAAGTCATAAGGATACATAATAAAAAAAGTTATGGCCCTCATTCTTGAAAAGAGATTTAAGAGTACAACAGAGAGAACAATACAGATGCTAAATAAACTTTAGTCTTCAGAACACCATCCACACTGGCTAACAGAGCCCCGAGGTGAGCCCCTGCTAGACCCTCCTGCACGTCACCCACGGTGCACGTCACCCACGGTGCCCCAGACATCCGCAGACACCCTAACAGGACAGGAGGACCCCCGCTCCCCGCCCGTAAGAACCTCCGCTCCATGAACTGTCTCCTTCCCTGCTGCTTCTCTCTGCCATGTGTCTCCCCCCGGCTGCTTCTCTCTCTCTGCCTCTCTCTGCCACGTGTCCCCCGCCTCCCACCCCGTCACCATCTGCGCATGCCTGGCTCCTTGCTGTCTGTCATTCACGTGTGTGACCAATCACCTTCTCAGAGGGCGCTGCTCTGAAAATCTGCAGTATGTACCCAGCCGTTCATTATACTACCACTCTAACCGTTGCCTAGCCCTTATCATTCTGATACTTTTTCTCATTTTTGTACTTTTCCACCTTTTTCTTTTTTTTTTTTTACTGTCTCTCTCATGCTAAAATGTTAATTTCATTGAAAGAGAGCACCTGGACTATTTGTTTAATAGTCTATCCCCAGATACTAGCTGATCAATCAATTTTTTGAATGAATGAATGAATAAATACCAGGTTTGTGGCCTGCAGCCCATACTACGTATGATAAAATACGTGTGTCTCTATGATCTCTATTCATTTACTGAGTATAACTGAAACTTCTTAAGCATTATGTCACCATTTCTGATCGAAAATCTAAGTTCAACAAAACAGATGTATTCACAAGTCTCATTCAAGACGCACATTGTTACTAGTGTTCTAAGCTTGGTCAAAATTAGCCATGTTCTATTCTACTGTGTTTCTGGTTCCACTGATGAACTAGCAGAAAGCAGCTAGCACAATTCTTTGATAAGAAAGCACTGGAGGTCCCTTCATCTCAGTGCATCTCTTTGGTTTACGTTTTTCTAAGGTTTTAAGAGAATACTGTCGCACAGAATCACCTCTATCACTCTAGTTATGCCTTGACCCAGCCAAACAAAACCACCCATCACCTAGCTTCTCACTTTTGGGGACCAAGGAATGTTGGAAAGGTGGACTGAGCATCACGAAAAAGTCTCTCAAAGTGTGGCTATTCCTCAGCAGATACCTCTGTCCACAGGGGCAGTGGGCAGGGCTACTGGTTCTTTCTGCCACCAGAGCGAGCAGCGAGGTCTCCTTTGCTCTTCAGTTCAGCCGCTCAGTCATGTCCGACTCTTTGCGACCCCATGGACTGCAGCACACGAGGCCTCCCTGTCCTTCACCAACTCCCAGAGCTTGCTCAAACTCATGTCCATCAAATCAGTGATGTCATCCATCTCATCCTCTGCCATCCCCTTCTCCCGCCTTCAATCTTTCCCAGCATCAGGGCCTTTTCCAATGAGGCAGTTCTTTCCATCATGTGGCCAAACTATTTGAGCTTTAGCTTCAACATAAGTCCTTCTGATGAATATTCGGGACCGCTTTCCTTTAGGATGGACTGGCTGGATCTCCTTGCAGTCCAAAGGACTCTCAAGAGACTTCTCCAACAGTACAGTTCAAAAGCATTAATTCTTTGGCGCTCAGATTTCTTTACAGTCCAACTCACACATCCATACATGACCACTGGAAAACCACGCATGACCACTGGAAAAACTTAAACTCTTAAGACAACAAAAATGAAGAAAAGTTCCGGTACAACTAAAATGACTCTTCACAAAATTCCAGCGCTAAAGGAACTGATAAGGAGCCTCTCTCTTAACACAGGGAATTGCTACACCAACAGAAAAGTTCAAATCAAACTAAAAACTGAATTCAAATAATAAGGAACACACAAATCAATAAAAAGAGCTCAAAATTCATACCATTTTTTTTTTTTTTTTTTTAATTTCAAGAATCCCCGGGGCTGCTCTGGTGGCTCGGTGGCAAAGAATCTCCCTGCCAGCGCGGAAGACGCAGGCTCCGTCCCTGCTAAGCCTGCGAGCCACAGCCCTGAGCCCGTGCGCTGGGCCCGGGAACCACGACGACTGGAGCCCCGGCGCCGAGACCCCGTGTCCCACAGCAAGAGAGGCTGCCGCGAGGAAACGCCTGAGCACCGAACCCAGAGAGCAGCCCCCAGGCTTCACGAGGAGAACAGCCCGTACAGCAACAAAGGCTCCGCACAGCCGAACATGAGCAAATAAACATTTAAATCTTTTTTTAATTTCAAGAGTTCATTTTATTAATAGTGAATTTCATTGTTACCATTAAAATGTCTAACTTGCTAAATCTCAATTCACTGAGAGCATGAATAAAGAAAATCTACATATAATCATCCGAATCTAACATTAGAGAGCAAGTTGAACTTTGTTGCCATGTAAATGTTTACCACTGATATTCAAGCACTACATCTTCATGTTAATTCTGGATCAGATCTTGGGTTCCCTTCTACCCACTCAAGTCAGTCAGTGAGCAGTATCTTGGAAATACCTGCCCGCTAATTGCAGGTCATCAACCCTCTTCCCATCACAGACTGTCCCCTAAGGAGCCTGTAGCCAGGCGGTCCTGAGGCACTGGCCGTGCTGGGACGCGGGGAGCTCTCATCGGCAGCTTCCGTCATCTCGGCCCCTCCTTCACTTTCCCCCTACTGCGACTACTGTCAAATACCGCTCCTTCTCTCCAACTTCTGCTCATGGGAATTCTGACCAATCAATCCCCATTCTTTTCTCCTCTGTGTTCCTTGTCAGCCTCATACCTGACCTGGTATCTCTGGGGGATGGCTTTCATGCCTCTAACGCGTGGCCTTTCACACTGAAGCCTCCTGTTCCCGGCCTTCTTCTGGACGGTGCAGTTTAGAGGGACAGGGCACGGTGTGGTCACTGCCCTTGAAGGTCACCTCTACCTATCGTCACACCGCTTCACAAAAGCCATCGTTAAGGAGATGTTTAAAAACCATTCATTTTTTAAAAATCCTTGTTACTGTCATTTAGGAACTTCCAAGTCACTCTCCCATTTATTTAAAAAGCCACCATTTTCCTTAATGATTTAGCAGTCTTACTAACAGTTCTTCATCTGTCTAAACTGCTGTTTTCCTCAATATCCACAGAGAATTTTTCATTAAGATGATACTTTTTACAAAACTACACAGACAGTAAAAAGATCAGTGTTTGCTACAGGTTGAGGAGCAAAGGATGGGGAAGATGGACAGGTAGAAGCACAGAGAATTTTGCAAAGATGCTCTTGTATGACACTGCTTGAACAGACACATGTCTTTATACATTTGTCCAAACGTACAGAATGTCCAACACCCAGAGTGGATCCTAATGTTAACTACAGAGCGAGGGGCAGCGTAGGCTCATCCGCTGTCACAAACGCACCGCTCTGGTGGGAGACACAGGGGAGACAGAGGCTGTGCACAGGCGGGAACAGAGGCTATGTGGGAAATCTATACCTTTCTCTGAATTTTGCTGTGAAGCTATAACTGCTCTTTAAAAAAGTCTTTGGAATAATAATAATAATAAAAAGACTTCAAACCAAAACCTGTCCAAATCAATGAGACCTAAATTACCACAGAGAACTAGAGAAGGTGCGGAGCTGGTGTGCTGGCTGTCGCTGAACCCTGCTCCACTGAATCGCCAGTCGCCACCGCCCGACGCGCTGCCGCACGCCTCTGTGACTCCCAGCCGCCCTGCGATCCTCTACTGCACCTCTCCTAACCCGCTCCCTCCCGAAAGGTTCTGCTCTGCCCTCTCATAACTCTGCCCTCTTTCCATAACAGCAAACTGCGTTCTATTCTCAACTCTATCCATGGATTCTTCCACCATAAACTTCCTTGTCCACTGTCTACCTGTTATACTCCCCTGACAAAGCAACCATCTGCTTTTCGTGTGGCTAAGTCCGAGGAACTGAATTCTGCTGGATGCAATCACACACATTTACAAGCTTGTATCACCTATAAATTATGATGTTTAAACTCACCTTGGTCCCCAAGGTTATATATTCTTTACCAACTCAATCTAACCTTTTTTACTCTCGCCAAATCTTCAAATGCTTCATCTTATCACTCACTATCAGCAAATTACCTCACCCTAAGATATCAAGAAAGATATTAAAATATCAGTGATACTTTATTTCACTCTCAGCCATCAAACAGATGAACGGATCGCACTAAAACACCGTTTCTCCATCCTTCCTGCTATTGCAGTGAGAATAAGAACACCCTGCCCCTCCGGACAAATCCATCTCAGCTCTAGACTGCATCTGAAACTAACAATGCCAGTCCTGTCCCAGGTACAAGGTTCCCCCCTCATCACTGCCTCCTGTCTGTAGAATAATTAAAATGTCCCGAGTCTCCCTGAGTCACAAAAGAGTAGGCTCAAGTAGTTAATGATTAAGACGACAGAGGCACAGGATCTTTCAGGGTCTGATGAACACTCCTGAGTGACTTTACAGGTACTGAAACTGCTATCAGAGGGGAAAAGCTAACCACAGGGAGACCCAACTGTAGTCAAGACACAGGTTGCTCCGTCCTGAGCAATCCTGAATCCATGACTAGCACATTTATAAGACCTGGACTTAAACAGAGGAGGATTAACACCATAAACTGTATGAGTATCTTTGTGGGCATCAAAGTAATTGTGGCTTACTCTGCCCATATAACACAGCCAGGCAACGGAAACTATCACCAAAGAGACGCTACAGACTGTCAGCATCTTCCACGTTAAGAAAAAGGATCTTTGTTCATAATCCCATAGAAATGGAATGATGTCTGAGAGGGGTGATGCGTAAGCAGCATGTTTACAGGTAGTTTACTGTAGGAAGCAGCTCTCTGCAAGGGACCACTCTTGTCACTTTAATAAAGCTATATTTTACCTAACCTCTGGCCCAAGCACACTTTTCAAATATTTTGATTACATAATATTTTGCCTAACATGTTGGTACTTTACAGATCAAAGAAGAAATGAAGAAGGAGTTAAGAGATCGCCAGATCTCCCTCCCAGCCTGCCCTTCACTAATAAAAAAAAAAATTGTAAAAAGGCAAAAATGAAGTAGGCAGGATATTCCAAATGTCTTAGATATTTTTTAAGTAGGTTACTAAGTATTTTATACAAGAGCCAAAAAGAAAGCTTTGAAACAGATATTCCATAAAAAGGTATTACATTAAGTAATTATCTGAATACTATAAAAGCTGTTAAGTAAGAAAGCATATAAAATTAGAGCTAAAAACTCTGGCTATATGTAACAAACTGTAATTCTCAAACGAGACCTAACAGAGGAAAATGTTTTCTCATCATGAGCAACATTCCAATCTCCTATAAGCTTGGAAAAAAACTAGTGATTCTGATAATATTATCTCATTATTAATAATAGGTTAAGTTTCCCTAAATCTTCATATTGTTATTTACTTTTTCATTTAATTAAATCATTAAAAGTTACATGCTAGGACTGAATAATCATGAATAGCTGAAAAAACAAGCTTTTTTTTATGGTTTAAACTGAATTATAGGTAACCTGTCAATTAGTAATACCCTTTGATCAAAGATCTTGAAATTTAAGATGATAATTTTGGTACATAACCAAATTCAACAGAGAAAATGTCATACTTTCTGTGGTGTTTTCAATTTGAAAGAGAAATTCAAGCATTTAAAAGTTTAATTAACATGGAAAATGTTCCTTAAGATTTTGCATGTATATATGCAAATACTTCTTTTTTTTCTGCCCTCACTCACTTCCCTCAAACATCCATGAAAGTAAACCAATGATACGTAACTTTCTCTCTGTCTTATCTGTTATGTGGCTATTTTTGCTAATCCTTTCCAGAATATGCAGAACCATTTAACTCAGAAATGTAGTATATTTCTGTAAATATAAAAATTCAGGTTTCAGAAATTACAGACTTATTTGTTTACTTCTGGAATATGCAAAAGGAATTTTTTTCAAGTCAACAAAAAACATGGTTTCTACACAAAGAAAACACTGATTAAGTCCAATGTCTGATTACTTACGAAATGAGTCATCTAGTTGCCACAAATTCCCTTGTGGGAAAAGTGTAAATGGCTTCAAACGTGTGGAGAACCCCATGAAAGACATATATTAAAATAAACCAACACACTAAACAGGTGATGATTTTTCAAGGAAATATGACGACCCCATTAAAATGCAACACACAGTGTCCTGCAGAAAGAAACCCTGAGATGAAACAGACGTTTTATAGAAAATATTCACATATACAAGGCAAAAGACCCACCTCCCTTAGGAACCTTTCTGGCTCTGAAGAGCCAGATATTCACGTACCTTTCTTCTGCGTGTGTGTGCGCTATGCATGTTTTGTGTATATTTTTAACAGTTGACAGCTGTTTTAGAGCATACAGAGATGCCAAGCTGAATGAGGGTCTTGATTACTTCAAGATTAGCTATCTAAAGTTTCTATTCATTTTAAGTGTTGTTAGTTGGAAGAGTCATTAGTCACTTCCTTGTCTCATAGAACATCAGCATACATTTACATTGTTAATGAACATTTGGGTAAATGAATTAATGGCACTTTTAAACATCAATTCAGTCCTAATAACTTTGTATGTCATAGAAATGTTGGCTAGGATATAAACGAAAAGCCTTTTCAGTAAAGGTAACACCTTATTCCTGCAAACAATAAAGGATAAAATTAATTTAAAATGTTTTCTTAACCAGTTTTTTAAAATGAACCTCAATATTTAATGAACTAGTCCAGAGAAAAATACACACTTAAAAAAAATGTTTATTCAAAAATAAGCATATAAACCAGAACATTTTGGTGAAAATATCTTATATATTGATAACACAAAAATCTATTCACCTTTAAAATATGCACTTATGGAAGTGACTGCAGAATAATCTGACTTATTTAATTAAGACTACTTCTTAAAGGTATAACATTTAAGAAAAAAAGCATCACTAGGGATGACTGTATCATTCTCACCCTGTCTCTTATACACATCTAGATGTGTATAAGAGACAGGGCGGAGATGGACAAAAAAACATACACACACTCCATAAACTCAAGAACTGTGCACTAGAGAAATAGTTATGCTTAGGAATCAACTTTTCTAATTCCCAAAACATTACTTAATGCAGATCTTTACATCAATATAAGAGAAAAAAAACCCTCTATTTGAAAGTATAGAAAACATATGTGAATGACCTTGACTAATTGTAATTTCTTAAAATAGATATTACAATCCTGGTACATGTATGAGTGAAAAATTACAAGTAGTTACTTGAATCATGAATCGACTTCAGCAAATATTTAGTTGAAATAAGGATAAAGCTTCAAGAATTGTCACAAACGTACTATTTCCTTCTAAGATACTATATTATCGTTAATATTGAGAAAATACTATAAGACTCCAATACATACACATTTAATACATTTTTCTAGGGTAGGCCCAAACATAGTTGATCCCTTAACAATTTCCATACATAGATATTTAAAAGAAAAACACAAATTTCAATTATTAAAAAAAAAGAGAAGAATCAGGCAAGTCTTTTACCCTATAATAATCTCAACTTGCTGAAAGAAGAAAAATCCCCACAAAAATGAACACCAAAGGTTTAGACATCTTTAAAAGATGTTTGACGTAGACCATTTTGTATTTCAAAATTCTTATGCTGAAGTAATGAACTGTTTAAGTTTACAAATTTTTTTTTTTTTAAGAATGACAGTGCATTAGACATTGGCTATGGCTAATGTGTCTGTCTACAATTGAAAGTTGATGCTCAGCGTCACAGCGCTCCATATCTATCCAGCAAAATGGTCTTAAAAGTTCTCCTTTGCAGCCTCATCTAGAGGAAGACATCTAGGGCAGGGCTAGCTGGAGACGCTCTGCCAACTTTCCCAGCAGCTCAGCAGTTATCCGCGCAGGAAACTCACCTCCAGGCTTGTCTGAGTAACTTGACAAGGGGTCAGTGCCCACTTCTTGTTCTTCTGGCTGCAGAGGATGTCTAGTTTCAGACAAGGAATGATACATTGTGAGAACTGGACAATGCCACCAAAGTGCCCACCTGGAAGATGAAAAATATGGAGAAAAATGATACTCTTTTTCCTGCCTTGACTAGGAATAAATGCAAACCTGAAATGAGCATTACAAACATTAACAAGCTTTCTCCAGGATCTAGGGACTTTTAATACACACTAGTAGAATATATGGAGAAGGCAATAGCACCCCACTCCAGTACTCTTGCCTGGAAAATCCCATGGGCAGAGGAGCCTGGTGGGCTGCAGTCCATGGTGTCGCTAATTAAGTGAGCATTACAAACATTAACAAGCTTTCTCCAGGATCTAGGGACTTTTAATACACACTAGTAGAATATATAATATAGGAATCAACTATTAGTTGATTATAGTTATAACTATTATAACTATTATAATATATAACTAGTAGAATTTATGGAGAAGGCAATAGCACCCCACTCCAGTACTCTTGCCTGCAAAATCCCATGGGCAGAGGAGCCTGGTGGGCTGCAGTCCATGGTGTCGCTAAGAGTCGGACACGACTGAGCAGCTTCACTTTCACTTTTCACTTCCATGCATTGGAGAAGGAAATGGCAACCCACTCCAGTGTTCTTGCCTGGAGAATCCCAGGGACGGCAGAGCCTGGTGGGCTGCCGTCTCTGGGGTCACACAGAGTCGGACACGACTGAAGCGATTTAGCAGCAGCAGCAGCAGGATATATATAAGTGAAAAAGTAGCACTAAATTTTCTTTTTAAAAATTACTTTCCAAATCTGAACTTCACTGGTAATCTTTACCTCAACATGCAGTTACATATGTCTGCAGTACACTTCTGCATAAAAAGCTGAATTGTAACTTAAACCATTGTCACATTTATAATATCCTTCATTTTGCTGGCAAAATAATACACATTTACAATAAGAACTTTCAAAATATAGAAAATATAGCTAACTAAAATTATTTGTAATTGTATTAGCTGAAAACACTACTGTTAACATTTCATGTTTATTATATGTATTCTTTCTTTGTTCTGAGCACTTAAAACACATACAGTTTTAATGTGATCCACCGTGTTAAGTATCCGATTACATAAATTATCGTATCTTTCTTCCCATTAAAAAGTCTACATTATCACTTCTAGTGGATCCCTCGTATTCTATTATATAGCTGTAACAATTCACATAAACAATTCTTTATTAGTAAATAATCAGGATGCTTTCAATTGCCCAACACTGTAACAGCCTCACAATGAATGTCTTCCACTAATATCTCTGTATTGTATCCATGATTATTCCCCTTCAGGATAAATTCTTATAAGCATAATTACTGAACCAAAGCATGTATTGTTTTTATGTAAGATTTTGTGATAAGTTTTGACAAATTATGATCTAGACAGATTTGAATATAATAGAACAATTCATTTCCCTTGGCCACTCATCAACAGTAGAAATAAGTAATCTCTTGGGTTTTTTTTGCGGGGGGGGGTCAATATGATAATCAAGTTTTATACTGCATTTGCTTGATAACTAGTAAGATAACTGAAGACTTCATATGTTTTCTCTGACATTTGTTATTGTTTTTGTGGATGGAGTTTATTATGATTGCCCTCATGATTTGTAAGCATGCCTTAAATATTAAGGTATTAAACCTTTGTCATATGCTATGTATATTTTTCACAATGTATCTCTATCTTCAAATTATATATAATTTCCTAGACAGAGTAACATCTTTATGAAGCCAAAAGTATGTGTATCTTCTTTGTGGATTCTGCTCTGGTATTAGACTTACAAAGGCAAGATTATGTAAATAACCACCTATACCTTCTTTTGTTGATTTGAAGGCTTTCCTTCTCAAGTCTGATTCCTATAAATAATTCTAATTTAAACACATTTTTTTCAGAAATTAAACTGTTTTTGAACTTGTAAGTGACACTACTTAGCTTTTTTTTAAGTCTATACAGTACAAATGCCCTTCCCATATCAACATCTTTCAATAAACAGACTGAGTTTACTAAATTTCATCCAAACTAATGTAAGTAACAAAATATTTTAAATTTCCAGAGCAGGGGGGACAGGAAGAAGAAACATGGAATATTAAATTGGAAAAGAAGGTCCACCCAAAATGTGTATGTGATCTTACAGGATAAAGTCTCCACTCCTGGAGGAAAATTCCAGAAAAGCCCATGAACATACAAATCTTTGACCAATCTTTTCCCATCACAAAATACTCCTTTATTCTATTTACTTAATTTTGAAAATGCTCATTTCATAAAATGACTCGAATATTTTTTCATTTTTATCAGAACACTTCAAATTCTCATCCACCCTCACTCTTGATTAGATGTCAACAAACCTTACCCCTCTCAGATTATGGTTAAAACAAAAGGAGAGGTTTAGGCAAAATCAACACTTGGGAAAGCAGAACTTTTGTTGCCAACACAGTGAAAATTTCTAAAGCCATCAATCCTGAAGCCATGAATCTAAACAGTTGTCAGTTCTCGCTTCTTATGTGTACAAATCAATTACATATGGAGTACTAACTGAAAGCTGGAGAGTTCCAGAAAAACATCTATTTCTGCTTTATTGACTATGCCACATATCACCACATACTATCACATGACTATCACCACACACTGTGGAAAATTCTTCAAGAGATGGGAACACCAGACCACCTGAGCTGCCTCCTGAGAAATCTGTATGCAGGTCAGGAAGCAACAGTTAGAACTGGACATGGAACAACAGACTGGTTCCAAATAGGAAAAGGAGTCCGTCAAGGCTGTACATTGTCACCCTGCTTATTTAACTTATATGCAGAGTACATCAAGAGAAACGCTGGGCTGGATGAAGCACAAGCTGGAATCAAGATTGCTGGGAAAAGTATCAATAATCCCAGATATGCAGATGACACCACCCTTATGGCGGAAAGCGAAGAACTAAAGAGCCTCTTGATGAAAGTAAAAGAGGAGAATGAAAAAGTTGGCTTAAAGTTCAACATTCAGAAAACTAAGATCATGGAATCTGGTCCCATCACTTCATGGCAAATAGAAGGGGAAACAGTGGAAACAGCGACAGACTTTATTTTGGGGGGCTCCAAAATCACAGCAAATGGTGATTGCAGCCATAAAGTTAAAAGACGCTTACTCCTTGGAAGGAAAGTTATGACCAACCTAGACAGCATACTAAAAAGCAAAGACATTACTCGGGCAACAAAGGTCCATCATAGTCTAGCTATGGTTTTTCCAGTATTCATCTATGGATGTGAGAGTTGGACTATAAAGAAAGCTGCTGCTAAGTCGCGTCAGTCGTGACTGACTCTGTGCGACCTCATAGACGGCAGCACAACAGGCTCCTCTGTCCCTGGGATTCTCCAAGCAAGAGTACTGGAGTGGGTTGCCGTTTCCTTCTCCATTAAAGAAAGCTGAGCACCGATGAATTGATGCTTTTGAACTGTGGTGTTAAAGAAGACTCCTGAGAGTCCCTTGAACTGCAAAGGAGATCCAACCAGTCCATTCTGAAGGAGATTAGTCCTGAATATTCATTGGAAGTATTGATGTTGAAGCTGAAACTCCAATACTTTGGCCACCTGATGTGAAGAGCTGACTCACTGGAAAAGACCCTGATGCTGGGGAAGATTGAAGGTGGGAGGAGAAGGGGATGACAGAGGACGAGATGGTTGGATGGTATCACCAACTCAGTGGACATGAGTTTCAGTAAGCTCTGGGAGTTGGTGATGGACAGGGAGGCCTGGAGTGCTGTGGCTCATGGGGTCACAGAGAGTCGGACACGACTGAGCAACTGAACTACACAGAAGAAATTCTGGGAAAGATACTCTAGTAGAGGATCACAAAATGTAACTAAGCAATTATATTATAAAACAGAATCTGACACAGTCTATTCATCAAATGAATGAACAGATTAAAAAAATAAAGTCCTCTACTACGGAGAAGTCTCACCAAACTCAAACACCTAATGGGGTCAGGTAAAAATTATTAATTCCAGCTAACATCCACTAAGCAATGCATATATGGCAAAAACTGCATTAAACACTTCGTGTATACTCATCATTCTATCTGGTGAACAACTCAATGCCACATCTTCATCCTTCCTTTCATTTCACCAGAGCAGATGAGAGGCAGAGAGCTGAAGCGATTTGCCTGCAGCCGCGCAGCTAGCAAGTGGTGAACCCACCCTCTCTGGCTCTAGGGCCCACCCGCCGCTTCAGTGCGACCCTTGCTGCTAAGGCAGTGAGACAGGCCGACAAGACGTCAACAAGGGAGAGCAAGACGGTGGCTCTGTCAACTGCTGGGACGTCCTTTTCTCTCCTTCAATGTTTTCAAGAAAAGTTAAAAATCCAGAATTTTATTTGAAATCTCTTTACTCTGTTGGTTGATAATTTTTAAAAAACTGTGTGGAACTGATTAAACACCTCTCAAACCTGTATTTGGCCATGGATATCTTACAAGATAAAATTCATATTCTCCATACATTTTGTCATACTCTTAAAACATGTAAGGCTAAACATTTGAAAATGAGTATCTCAAGTTAACTGCCAGACTTCCTTAAAATTTCTTTAGCATCCTATACAATGTTTTCATATTATTACTCTAGTTTCTCATTTTTATAGTATATACACTTTTCTACTGGTAGACTTCATATACCTAAAATATACAAATAAGGGGATTTTATGTATTTTAAACTCTATGAGAACTAGACAATCAACCAGTAAACTGATATCAAAGTACACTTCAAAAAGGCACATTAAAAATAAGATACTCTACAACATAATGATGCTCAAATATTAGTTCAAGATGCTCAACATATTTAAGGCCTTTTAAACTCTATAGTAAATTTAATTATAAGTCATTTACTCATTTCAGCTTTAATAATAATTCTTTAGAAATTGAGATGTCTGTGGTAACACCCAGTAACCACAATACAAAACTTAGCAAATACACCAGTCTACAGCCATTCTATAGAATCAGGTATCTACTATATTCTAATTTATTATGCCTACAGATTGAAACTGAGTCACTGAAATACTTTTACTAAAAGAAACCTGGAAACCTGCTGAATAGTAATAATGAAGTATTTTTAAGAAATTTGTTGAATAAAAAGTTTGGATAATGCTTTTACTTTTCTTTTAAATACAGATTTAAGTAATAATCAAGTTGAAGAGTAACTTATTAAGTTGGCATTGTTTTAGTTTTTGTTACTGTTATTTTAAACACAAAGGGCTACTTTTGCTTTTTAGAACATAATAAAAATTACTTTGTTGGCTACTGCTATTGTGATTACCTTATAAAATCACAATATGTTGCTTTCAAATGTGAAGTAATTTTCCTAAGACTTTTCCAACTTGTGTTTTGTGACTATAACAACCAAAAATATATGCAAACTACAAAGCAGGATGGCAAACGATTTAAAAAAAATGTAATCTGCTTTTATTTTAAACACTGTAATTTTGTACCTGTGAATACCAAACTACAAGAAAATATTTAAGAAAAATTCAAGTGAATTAAGGGAGCTTTTTTCTTTTTTTTGGTTCAGAATATTTTAAGACAATCACTATAAAAGTCAAAGTGGCATAAGCATTTCGCAGCTCACAATGGACCACTTCATCTCATGCTTGTATTGTTGCTATGTCCTAAACTTGTCTATATAGAGTGAAGTGAGGTGAGTGAAAGCCGTCCAGTCGTGTCTGACTCTTTGCGACCCCATGGACTATACAGTTCATGGAATTCTCCTGGTCAGAATACTGGAGTGGGTTGCCTTTCCCTCCTCCAGGAGAACTTCCCAACCCTGGGATAGAACCCAGGTCTCCCGCATTGCAGGCGGATGGATTCTTTACCAGCCGAGCCACCAGGGAAACCCGAGAATACTGGAGTGGGTAGCCTATCCCTTCTCCGGGGGATCTTCCCAAGCCAGGAACCACCGGGGTCTCCTGCATGGCAGGCGGATTCTTTACCAAAAGCCATATATATATATAGAGAGAGAGAGAGAAAGAGAAATACATAAGGAACCAAAAGTATGCATCTTAGTAATGACTACTTTAATCCATAACTGATGGATTTCAACTTTCTTAAATAATGTGAAACTGTTTCTAGAATTTTCCTAGCTGACAAAAATGGTAAAGAATTTTTAAAAATAAGGGCAATCTTATATTTTCTAATTCAGAAAGCACAGCAAAATACCTTCTAAGACTTGAGAAAGAAGATATCTCTTCTTTGCTACACTTACAATATAAATAACATTTAACGTCCCTGTTTCTCATGAAATCAAAGTTCACAAAACTCAAAATTAGCTGCGCAACATGGTTTTAACTGCCATTCTGGTCACACAAATTGACACACTAGGCTGAAACTTCCATTTAAAAATCAAAGACTAATCTTAAGGATTGTTGTATTGGCTTCATAAATCTGCCTGTTACAATATTAAATCTTAAGATAAAAGTGATCTGAAAGAAAGGAAGTATCATCGTTAAAACTGTTAATATTTAATGAAAGGGTTAAGAGTTCACCAAAGCTTGAAAGATAAATTATGTTAATGAAATTTCAAAATAATCTATTTTTCATATAAAGTGAAGTAATACAAGCAGTCTATAAGTATAAATTTCATATTGTGAGCATCAAAATGACAAAATAAATAGGTTAGTGAATAAAATTTTCACTTTCAAAATGGCATCATATAAACAAAACCTCTAGAAAATAGTTTATTCCCTCTGAATCTGAAGTTCTTTGTATTTCAGCTTATATTTATGCTTTTACTGTTTCTAATACAGAGACACAGGATTCGTATTCTGAATCGTGTCTTCTAAAGACATCCATATTCAAAAAAGCTCATATAAGCATACTTCATTCATTTAAATTCTTGACTGATGGTGAACTTAGAAGTCAAAGACTGAAGTGACAGTAATGTTACTTTACATAAAGATAACTCCTATAAGAAAAGCATGTGCAAGAGCTTAGATGAGCTATTACCAGAGCACAACTATGGAAGGGGGGGAGGGGACACAGCATGAGGGAGTGCCGTTTCAGGCCGCATGCATGCACTGCAACGGGCTTCCTACCTCCACCATGACAGCTTGGCTATAAGTGCAAGAAACTGACAGAAGCTGAATTTTTGTAATTAGACAGTAATGGAACATTATTTGTAGAATTGACAAAAAATTTTTTATTTAGAAATACTGGTAGCCAGAAGTAAATTTGATGGTCAGGGAAAACGATGCTTTAATGTCTTAATCATAAGAGAAAGAGGAAGAGAAATGAGGGAGGAAAAAAAGATGAGAAAGAAAGACAAAGGATGTTTCATTTTTAAATCCTGTCAATCTTTAATGTAAGAGTGCTCCATTGGACTTTAAATAAGTTAATTAAGTATTAAAATCAATCATCTGAAAGTCTTAATATTTAATATTGGTTAGATTGTATATCAAAGTAGTTTTATTATTTATTTACTCCAAACCTTTCCAGAATACTTCATCTGACAACAGGGGGTCTGTTTCTCACAAGATAAATGCATTTACAATGCCAAATAAATTATATATAAAAGCATTTGTCTTAATACATGTCATTCAATATTAAAAATCACCCATTGGTAAAATCCTGAAACCCTAATTCATTTTTACCAACCACACAATTGTATTATTCAAGTGTTGCTGATTAAATAGGTATAGGACTACAGTAATGGTCTACACACTGAGAACAGTGATCGAAAGAAAATTAACACAGATTTAATGCTTGTATTTCCAAGTTATCAGAATAAGAATTTTAGGGTAAACGATCCACTATAAAAATACTAGATTCACAAATGATACACATAATCAGAAACATGCAGAATATATGAAAGGATCACAGGTGGGTTTAAATATTGTATATTACAAAATAGGAATGTTTGGCTTTTTGATGTCCAAATGCTGTGAAGTACCTGGAAAGTGGCAGTTGTGACCATATAAACAGGAGAAAATTGAGCATTTATGAAACGTTGCAGTGGCCTGACAGAGAGCTCTCCACATGTATACTCATATGGCTTCAGAGTTCCTTTGAACATGTACTCATGACGCAAAGATTGGGAAAGCTCAGCCTGGTGACCAAAATTCTTGTCATTATAGCCTTCAACTATTTATTGCTCTGTTTTATAGGGATAGACACGATCTCTAGCCATTACACTATTTGGTCAGGTTCTTATAAAATCAAGAGAATTATAGCCAACAACTGGGAGTTCAGGAAGAATACTGAAAAGAAAAAACAACTGGACAATTACATTAAACTGATGATGAGATTAAGAACAAGGAAAAGAAATAAATGGCCACTCTGCATTAAGCACCAAATCAAATCAAATAATTCAGTCAAAAACAAAAAGAACAAGCATCAAATCAAATCAACTAATTTAGTCAAAAACAAAAAGAACCCCTCTTTGGTACAAGCCTGGGAAGGCCTAAGGTGTTTGCAGAAGCACAGGACTAATTGTGAGGAGGTCCCTCTAAAAGTCCTGGTGGATCTGACCCTTAGCCCTTAGCTATTAGAGTAGGGCTGGAAAATAAATTAAAAAAAAAAAACTAAAAATAGCATTTTTAATTAAGTAATAGTAACAGCAAAAACATGGGGTGTCCCCAGTGGTTCAGCATTAAAGGCCTGCAAGTTCAATCCCTGGGTCGGGAGAGTCCCTGGGGGAGGGCACGGCAACTCGAGTATTCTTGTCTGAAGAACCCCATGGACAGAGGAGTCTGGCGGGCTATGGTCCGTAGGGTTGCAAAGAGTCAGACATGACTGAAGTGACTTGACAGGCACACATGCGCGCAATGGCGAAAACACAGCATTTATTAGGGAGCAGGCACTGCTCAGGCGCTTGTTCATTTAAATCGCTCACCTCCTTGATGTGTCAGATGCTATTTATCATCCCCTTTGATGACTAGACAACCACAGAGAAGACAGGGAACTCAGAGTCACACAGCGTCAGTGGCTAAACCATCTCAAATGATTTAACAATGGCTTAGTAAACTCCCCGAGAAAAATTAACCCAGGACTCATAGGACAAAAAGTTTTACTACTATGCAAACTATATGCAAACTATGTAAAAAAAGTTTCATTATTACTATGTAAACTATATCAGACCTTTGGAGATACTGCAGGTTCAGTTCTAGACTACTGCAATAAATCAAGTATCACAACAGTCATACACAAATATTTTGGTTTCCTAGTGCACTGAAAAATTACTTATGCTATACTGTGGAAAATTCTGAAAGAGATAGGAATGCCAGACCACCTGACCTGCCTCTTGAGAAATCTGTATGCAGGTCAGGAAGCAACAGTTAGAACTGGACATGGAACAGACTGGTTCCAAATAGGAAAAGGAGTCCGTCAAGGCTGTATATTGTCACCCTGCTTATTTAACTTCTATGCAGAGTACATCATGAGAAACGCTGGGCTGGAAGAAGCGCAAGCTGGAATCAAGATTGCCGGGAGAAGTATCAATAACCTCAGATATGCAGATGACACCACCCTTATGGCAGAAAGTGAAGAGGAGCTGAAAAGACTCTTGATGAAAGTGAAAGAGGAGAGTGAAAAGGTTGGCTTGAAGCTCAACATTCAGAAAACGAAACTGTTTGTTAATTTCATGTAAGACCTCTCTCATGACTAACATGAGACTTAAACAAGATCACGTGTGGGAAAATATACCAAAGACTGCAGTGGAACCAAGGTTCTTTGTTGTAGTTTGCTGACAGTAATATTAAAATACTTTTTAAGATACCACGTGACTGGCCTCTTTTTAAAGTTATATTGATACTTTAACTAAATAAAAGTGGTGCGGACTGTAGCTGGAGGCAGGGAGGGGGCCGCCGGCAGAGGCACACGCTGCGCGCGGGCTTCCAGGAGGCGTCCGCGTGCGCTCCAGGCAGGGGCCCAGGCCGCGGCTCAGCTTGGGTGGTAACCAGCGCGGGAGGAGGCGCGGCCCCTGTAGGGCAGGGTTACCGGCCACAGGGTCTGTCCTGAGCGGTCCCTAAGGGCCAGGGAGGCTCCTGAACAACTTCCGGAAAAGACGCGGGACTCGGCCTGCACCCTCCCCGTGCCCGCTCTTCCTCTAACGACGCCCACAGACCGCAACCCTCAGAACTTCCGACAAATGGCTTCCCTGCCTGGTGGTTGGTTCCTCACCTTCTTTGCTTAATCAACTGTGACCTGGGCCGCCCAGCTGGCGCTAGTGGCAGAGAACCAGCCTGCCAATGAAGGAGACTGGGACACCCGGGTTGATCCCTGGGTGGGAGCGTGCCCTGGAGGAGGGCACAGCAAGGCACTCCAGTATCCCAGCCTGGAGAATCCCATGGACAGAGGAGCCTGGCGGGCTATGGTCCAAAAGGGTGGCGAAGAGTCAGACATGACTCGAAGGGCTTAGCACACAGGCATCTGTCCTTAAGCTGCCGCTCCGAAGTCACCTTCCCCAGCGCCCCTCAGATGCCCATTCACTGTGTGTATAACTCACACTAACGTGAACCCTTCCTCAGTGTAACGGTTGCTCTCCACTATCCTCTCTTCTTTCTAAGGATAGAGGACATGCTCTATCCATCTATACTCCAAAGTACTCACATATACACACCTGTAAAAATCATTTATTCAACGAGTCCACAAATCCAAGACATAATTGAGCCTAACTCCCAGATACAAAGATTAGCTGTGTTAATCCAAGACATAATTGAGCCTAACTCCCAGATACAAAGATTAGCTGTGTTAGACTTGCCCCCACACACAAGCACACAAATTGGAATTATTTAAAAGAGCCTCAGAGCAGGAACAAATACTGTCTTAAATTATCCTGAGCTACAAGAACTGAGCTATGCCCCATACTGTTTAATATGACCTAAAACACTCATTTAACAAATACATATTGAACACCTACTAGGGGCCAAGTCCTTCAGCACTGATCATCATGTCAAACACAAATTGAATAAGCAGTGAGCGTAATTCTATATACTATTTGGAGAATAGTACCACTGTGATACTGTATCTTACGACAGCTTGAAATGTGATACTTTCAACCATAACTGTGGACATTCTCACATCAGATATCAAACTACTCAGAATGTTTTCTTTTCCACAAAATCAAAAACCTTTTTGAAATGTCAGCCTTGAACACCATAAAATTATACAAAGTGATGAGGAACCAAGCTTATAGTGCATATAAACATGAGAGCATATTAGACTGCATTTAATTACCAGTTCAAACAACAACCTGATCTAACCTTTGACAAGTAAAATAAATGTTCTGAATAATTTAACTAAAGCAAACATTTGCTGTTAATGCTGCTAATTATAGTAAGAGCTGAAAAAAGAAGGGAGAGAAAGATGACGAAGGGAAGGAGAGATGGAATTTTTTCCATTAAGCTTGAGATCTGCAACTATTCTTTGAAACATGATTTTTTTTTTTCCAATGAATTCAATTCACATAAAAGGGCAAACTCAGTTGAGCAAAGCTGCTTTAGAAATACTCAGAGCTGATTAGAGAGCTCATTCTTTCAGCCAGTACACGTCACAGTGACAGGAAAACTGGGTCCAGATGAATCAGGGTGTAACTGCACCCCTTCATCCAAGTGGCTCAGAGTTTACTGAGAGGAAAGCTGAGGAAGTAAGCTGCAAACTAAGCATGAATTAATTAATTGAAATAACATCAGATGAAAATACAGATGGCCATTTAAATTTGAATTTTAGAAAAACAACAAAATAATATTTGGATCGTGCTTATACTAAATGTATTCTTTATTTACCTGATTGTGCACCCTATATTTTATCTGACAACTCTACCAGTAGATAAGTGGAATATTTATGGGAAAATATGCGGTAAGTTCACTGTAGGAGTTCCAGAATTCAAAGAGACCAAAACTCTCAAAAGGTGAGATTCTGAAAGAACTCACTTTAAGGCAAAAAAGCATTTTTCCAGGGCTGCTCTCTGACTGGCAACGGGAAAGACCAAAATATACCACACCAATGGACACCCCCTTGCCCCACCAGAACTTGATTTCCAATTGTCCTAAGAAAAGGGGCTATAAAGAAATACATTAATAAACAAACTTAACAGAAATCATCAGCTACTAAATAGCAGAAAAATGAAACTTGACAGTTCCTCTCAGGATCTTCGATATCCACATGTTGATGTACCTGTTCCATCTTTACCCAAAAGGTTTGTGTACAAATGATTTCGATATGTGTTCTAACACCAAAACCATTCAGATGTCCTTGTAAAAACTCTGATACATATGCATAGCTTACAATGTAAACATAAGACTCTCAAAATGAGAATTAAAATGTTTAGGTTTCACTTTCATGAGAGGGAAAATTTTAAGCACTGACAAAATGAAAGATGGATAAAGAAGAAAGGTCTGAGAATTCCCTGGTGGTATATAGCTAAAACTCCGCACTCCCAGTGAAGAGTGCCCGGGTTCAATCCCTGGTCAGGGAACTAGATTCCACGTGCTGCAACTAAGAATGTGCATGCCACAACTAAGAGCGGGTACAGTCAAATAAGTTAAATAAATAAACATAGTAAAAAAAAGGAAGAGAGGGCTAATTATAAAGACAGAAGACAATATATAGCGCTCACATAATATACTGATGTCTATCGCCACCACTAAAAACCTTTTCAAGACATTACTGCATACTAGGGCTGCTCTGGTGGCTCAGACAGTGAAGAACCTGCCTACAACGTGGGAGACCTGGGCTTGATCGTTGGCTCAGGAAGATCCCCTGGAGAATGGCATGGCAACTCGCTCCACTACTCTTGCCTGGAGAATTCCACAGACAGAACAGCCTGGCGGGCTACAGTCCCCGGGGTCACAAAGAGTCGGACACGACTGAGCAGCTAACACTCTCGCTCAACTTTCAATGCATACTAAAACCCAGCATAATTCCAGGAACTCCATGCAGAACAAAGGCCTGAGAGGACTCACAAAAGGGTATAATTAACAACGCTGCATGACTACACAAGTAGTAATATGGGTACACAGGGACCACAGAGGGCTACACAAATTCCGTCCCATCATCAGAGAAATTCACCAGCAAAAACAGACACCTTTTTTTCCTGTGTGTACGCTTTAGGCAGAAGACTATAGTAGGCCATCTCCAAAATCTCACTGAATACCGCAATAAAATGTTTAAAAGTACACTAAATTAAACACAGTCATTTGAAATTGCAATGTCATTTATACTAATGGAGATAAGTAAGATATCTGAAGGCTCTGACAATTGTTTAAGGCCTGGAAGTAGTGTCCTAATTTCTAATGGGAATAAACAGGATTGAGCACATTAAGTGTTATTATTACAGAGTAATTTTTTATCTATAAAAAGAGGTTTTCAAAACCAAATGATCCTTTCCCTCCACAAACCCAAATATACTCACTTTTATGTAAGTACAACTTAACAAAGTTTTCCTTAGCAAAGAAATGTTTTTATGCTATAACTTTTACAATTATAAATATATATTGAAAATTTCTAGGAATTTAAATCCAACAAAATCAAGTAAAAGATCAAGATGGCCAATTATTTTTAATACAGTAGGAAAATTCTGCTCAAGTAGTGTAAATTTCTAAGCTTTTACTAATTAGTTAAGTAAAGCCGCTACTTACTTAAATGTGGTAACTGAATCTAAGTGGTCAAATCAGTAAACTTACATAGTTTAATTATAAAATATACCTGTGCAGTCTACTGCCTTCCTCATATTTCAGAAACTAATACTTTGCTTTATAATATGAATTATTTATATGTATAATATGGAACAACAGACTGGTCCCAAATAGGAAAAGGAGTTCGTCAAGGCTGTATATTGTCACTCTGCTTATTTAACTTATATGCAGAGTACATCATGAGAAACGCTGGACTAGAAGAAACACAAGCTGGAAGCAAGATTGCCAGAGAAATATCAATAACCTCAGAAATGCAGATGACACCATCCTTATGGCAGAAAGTGAACAGGAACTAAAAAGCCTCTTGATGAGAGTGAAAGAGGAGAGTGAAAAAGTTGGCTTAAACTTAACATTCAGAAAACTAAGATCACGGCATCCGGTCCCATCACTCCATGGCAAATCAATGGGGAAACAATGGAAACAGTGACAGACTTTATTTTCTTGGGCTCCAAAATCACTGCAGATGGTGACTGCAGCCATGAAATTAAAAGATGCTTACTCCTTGGAAGGAAAGGAGTTATGACCAATCTAAACAGCATGTTAAAAAGCAGAGACATTACTTTGTCAACAAAGGTCCATCTAGTCAAGGCTATGGTTTTTCCAGTGGTCACGTATGGATGTGAGAGTTGAACTATAAAGAAAGCTGAGCACAGAAGAATTGATGCTTTTGAACTGTGGTATTGGAGAAGTCTCTTGAGAGTCCTTTGGACTGCAAAGAGATCCAACCAGTCCATCCTAAAGGAGATCAGTCCTCGGTGTTCACTGGAAGGACTGATGCTGAAGCTGAAACTCCAATATTTTGGACACCTGCTGCGAAGAGTTGACTCATTGGAAAACACCTTGATGCTGGGAAAGATTGAGGGCAGGAGGAGAAGGGGATGACAGAGGATGATATGGTTGGATGGCATCACCAACTCGATGGACATGGGTTTGGGCAGATTCCGGGAGTTGGTGATGGACAGGGAGGCCTGGCGTGCTGCAAGGAGTTGCAGAAAGTGGGACATGACTGAGCAACTGAACTGAACTGATTTACATGTAGCACGTACATCCCTTGGAGGAGCTTCCCTGGTGGCTTAATGGTAAAGAATCTGGCTGACAATGCAGGAGACACAGGTTCGATCCCTGGGTTGGGAAGATCCCCTGGAGAACAAAGTGGCAACCCACTCCAGTGTTCTGGGAAATCCCATGGATAGAGGAGCCTGGTGGGCTAGTTGGGCACAACTTAGCAACTAAAGCAACAAAAATATCCTGTAAACACCAACATTATACCTTACAGAATTTTCCCAGTGATTTACTGAGAGAAAACCCTTAGCAACAAAAAAAGAAGAGTACAAAAATATTACTACTAGAATTTCATATTGTACTTGGTGACTGAAATTCTTGATATATTTCTTTAAAACACTCATTTCACTAATAATTTTATTAAGTATCTATACAAGTCTGCACAAAACAGCAATTCTGAATCCATATGGCAGGGCACATACATGGATCTGCAGTTGCATGGAGTTGCAGAAAGTGGGACATGACTGAGCAACTGAACTGAACTGATTTACATGTAGCACGTACATCCCTTGGAGGAGCTTCCCTGGTGGCTTAATGGTAAAGAATCTGGCTGACAATGCAGGAGACACAGGTTCGATCCCTGGGTTGGGAAGATCCCCTGGAGAACAAAGTGGCAACCCACTCCAGTGTTCTGGGAAATCCCATGGATAGAGGAGCCTGGTGGGCTAGTTGGGCACAACTTAGCAACTAAAGCAACAAAAATATCCTGTAAACACCAACATTATACCTTACAGAATTTTCCCAGTGATTTACTGAGAGAAAACCCTTAGCAACAAAAAAAGAAGAGTACAAAAATATTACTACTAGAATTTCATATTGTACTTGGTGACTGAAATTCTTGATATATTTCTTTAAAACACTCATTTCACTAATAATTTTATTAAGTATCTATACAAGTCTGCACAAAACAACAATTCTGAATCCATATGGCAGGGCACATACATGGATCTGCAGTTGCACATACAATCAAATACAAAAATCAAGCGTGAACCAACCTGCATTGAACCATGTTATTCACAAATTCATGCTCAGTTGTGTTTGACTCTGCAGCCCCATGAACCCCATAGACAGAGGCACCCGCCAGGCTCCTCTGTCTATGGGATTTTCCAGGCAAAAGTACTGGAGCTGCCATTTCCTCCTCCAGGGGATCTTCCCAACCCTGGGATCAAACTTGCATCTCCTGAATCTCCTGCATTGGTGGGTAGATTCATTACCACCAGCACCAACCTGGTAAGCATGTTGACAAAAAACTAAATTTCAAAATAAATTTCAACATTTAATTATATTTTGATGACAAACCTAGTCATTTCAGTAGACTTTACAACTTGTAAACTGACATTTTATAAGTGAAATTGCTGGATCAAATCCTTAGCTCATCTAATAAAATACTGTCAAACTCTGATCCAAAGTCACTGAACCAAATTACATTTGATATGGGAGATTCTGTATTAGTATCACAAGCCTTTCCTGTTTTTTGTCAGTCTGAATAGTATGAAGTAGTATCGCACTGTGGTGTTCATTAGCATCACCTTGACTATCTGATAGGAAGACTTTCCATCTGCTGGATTAGTGAAGGTGCTCTAGAGAAACAGAAAAAATAGGCAACTTTCTTTCCCTACTCTTCCCTTCTTCTTCTCTCTTCCACCTCTCTCTCTCCCACCTTCCCCCCACCCCATCCCATGCAAATAAGGCATACATAGATGTGGAATTCCCTGGCAGTCCAGCAGTTTACTGGCAAGGGCCTGGGTTCAATCCCTAGTTGGGGAACTAAGATCCCATAAGCTGTGCAGCATGGCCAAAATCTTAAGTAAATAAATGAGTGCCACTGAATATCACTTTTACACACACACACACACACACACACACACACACACACACACAGAGATAGAGACAAATAGAGAGATTTATTATAAAGAAACTGGCTCTCATGATTAATGGAAACTAGAAAGTTCAATGATCAAAATGGGAAAGCAAGCAAATGATTCAGTAAGAGTCAATGGGCTAGCCTCTTAGATAGGAGGAGATAATGTTCCAGTTTGAAGGCAGGAAGGGATGTTGTATATGAAGTCCAAATCATTGCACTACAGAATCCTTCTTGCTCATTAGAAAGGTCAGCTTTATGTTTTATCCAGGCCTTTGACGGATTGGATGAGGCCCACCTACATTAGAGAGGGCAATCTGCTTTCTATTTAAATATTAATTTCATCCAAAACACCCTCACCAAAACACCCAAAATAATGTCTGAGCAAACACCTGGGCACCCCATGGCCCAGTCAACTTGTCAAATGAAATTAATCATACACATCTCTCTCCTGGCCATTCAGGTCTCTTTATCAGAGTGCCGTCGTATCTTTTGCCCAGTTCTCAACTGGGTTGTATTTTGCTCAGTGATTTATAGGACGTTTTTTTAATCGTGGCTATTTAATAATTCTAACACTGTACTGAAAGACTAAAGAATAATGCATAATATATTATTATTCAGGTACACTTTAAATGATACCCATATGCTGAATTATATTGCAGGACACATTCTTTAAAAAAAGAAATGATTTAAAGAAAACCACATTTTCTCTGTGTACAATGAACAATAGATTATGTTCCCAAATAAGAAAGAAACAGAAATGATTATGATAATACTTCGTTAATGTCTTCCTCTGTGCTAAGAAATATTTGCAGATTACCAGACCACCTGACCTGCCTCTTGAGAAATCTGTATGCAGGTCAGGAAGCAACAGTTAGAACTGGACATGGAACAACAGACTTGTTCCAAATAGGAAAAGGAGTACGTCAAGGCTGTATATTGTCACCCTGCTTATTTAACTTCTGTGCAGAGTACATCATGAGAAACGCTGGGCTGGATGAAGCACAAGCTGGATTCAAGATTCCCGGGAGAAATATCAATAACCTCAGATATGCAGATGACACCACCCTTATGGCAGAAAGTGAAGAGGAACTAAAGAGCCTCTTGATGAAAGTGAAAGTGGAGAGTGAAAAAGTTGGCTTAAAGCTCAACATTCAGAAAACAAAGATCATGGCATCTGGTCCCATCACTTCATGGGAAATAAATGGGTTAACAGTGGAAACAGTGTCAGATTTTATTTTGGGGGGCTCCAAAATCACTGCAGATGGTGATTGCAGCCATGAAATTAAGACGCTTACTCCTTGGAAGAAAAGTTATGACCAACCTAGATAGCATATTGAAAAGCAGAGACATTACTTTGCCGACTAAGATCTGTCTAGTCAAGGCTATGGTTTTCCCAGTGGTCATGTATGGATGTGAGAGTTGGACTGTGAAGAAAGCTGAGCACTGAAGAATTGATGCTTTTGAACTGTGGTGTTGGAAAAGACTCTTGAGAGTCCCTTGGACTGCAAGGAGATCCAACCAGTCCATTCTGAAGGAGATCAGCCCTGCAATTTCTTTGGAAGGACTGATGCTAAAGTTGAAACTCCAGTACTTTGGCCACCTGATGTGAAGAGTTGACTCATTGGAAAAGACTCTGATGCTGGGAGGGATTGGGGGCAGGAGGAGAAGGGGACAACAGAGGATGAGATGGCTGGATGGCATCACTGACTCGATGGACGTGAGTCTGAGTTAACTCCGGGAGTTGTGATGGACAGGGAGGCCTGGTGTGCCGCGATTCATGGGGTCGCAAAGAGTCGGACACAACTGAGCGATTGAACTGACTGACTATCTGACTACTTGGACTGCTAACTCATCCTCTTTGCTCATTCTGTGCTATCTTTTGCATTCTAATAGGATTAGCCAACCCTAGGGAAGACTGGGAAGCAGCCTCAGAATTTTACGGGAGTTAATGCGTTTCTCAGTACACACCATGCTCAGAGCTCCCTGTCCAGAGTGCCTCCTCACACATCTGTCACCATAGTTTATGTGGACCACAACACCATCATGCCCACCAAATTTAACCAGGACCCTTGAAACCAAAGGTAGCCTTTCATATGCTTGCCAGAAAACTCCGTGCAGGACGAGCAATTCTATATTGGAGAGGATCTAAGAAATCAGTCTGATTTCCTTTTAAGAGTGTATCGAGGGGAGAGAGAGAGAGAGAGAGAGGGAGGGAGAGACCGCAAAGCCTGCAACCAGGAAGGTAACAAGCAGATTCTGTGAGAACACAGTCTCAGGAGCTCTGAAAACAGGAGGACGGAGAGAGGCAGGCTTAGTGCCATCAGCAGAAAGGAAAGCAGGAGCAGAGTCAGAGAGGAGAGGAGAGATTCAAGGCTGGCAGGCCCTGAGTGAGGGCCAACGTTGTTGGGGGCATCAGCAGAGCTGCAGCTGGACAGCTGGAACTGCTGCTGAACTGGGAGAGCGGTCGGGTTCTCCGTAAGGCCTGCTGCTGCTACTGCTGCTAAGTCATTCAGTCGTGTCCGACTCTATGCGACCCCATAGACGGCAGCTCACCAGGCTTGCCCGTCCCTGGGATTCTCCAGGCAAGAACCCTGGAGTGGGTTGCCATTTCCTTCTCCAGTGCATGAGAGTGAAAAGTGAAAGGGAAGTCGCTCAGTCATGTCTGACCCTCAGCGACCCCATGGACTGCAGCCTTTCAGGCTCCTCCATCCATGGGATTTTCCAGGCAAGAGTACTGGAGTGGGGTGCCATTGCCTTCTCCGGTAAGGCCTGCTAGATGATCAGAAATATGTTAGAGGTAACAGCCATCCATGAGTCCCTTCAACTATTCTGAGAAAGTGACCACTAGGCGATCAAGTTCTGATTTCTTTCCATTTCTTCCTTTCTGTTTTGCTAGCAGACACCCTGTGAACACTGAATGCTTCTGTATTCAGGCATCCCAGGAGCAGGTGTTTTACACCTTTGGTCACCTTGCAGGTTGGCCTTGATTTTGAAACGCCATGCACCATGTACTTGAAAGTAAAGACTGGTGATGAGAAAGCCCAAGGAGAAGACTTCTGTGAATGCATCAAAACAATAAAGAGCATGATTTATCTACAGAAACCAGATTATTTATCTCTATACATCTGCCTCCTTTGTCCTCTCCCAAAATTCCCCTTGCCCTTTTCTCCACCAGTGCAAGCCCCTCACCAGAGCCCTGCAAAATCTAATGAGAATTCACAGCCTCCAAGAGGTGTTTTCCAGTCGACAGACTTCTACTGGTCTGCCCTCGCTCTTGATTGTTTCTGTTTTCCCTTGTTAGAATGCAATAAAAGCAATAACGTCTTCCCCAGTGGCTCAGCTGTAAAGAATACACTTGCAATGCAGGAGCTACAGGAGACATGGATTCAATCCCTGGGTCAGAAAGATCCCCTGGAGAAGGGAATGGCAACCCACTCCAGCATTCTTGCCTGGAGAATCCCAGGGACACAGGAGACTTGTGGGCTACAATCTACGGTGTCGCAAAGAGTTGGACATGGCTGAGTATGCACATGTACACATTAGTATTGTTTATTACCTGAAATATGAGTTTTGCAGTTGTTTAGTTTGAAAATAATTTGCTCTTCTGAAAGACTTTTCTTCCTTAAATGATTTATGAGAAAATGAAAATCATTTATCTGTTGTCTACAATTCTCTCTCTGTCTCTTCCTCCCTCTCAGTTATGGAAAATCCAGTGGTGACTCATACATAACAAAATCAACTTCAGTTTTTGCTAAAGGTATGCAGCACCCTCTTTCCTGCCCCAAGGGCACGGCTCACAAACTCTTCATATCATTTATACTTTGATCTGATGTAAGCCACAGCTGTTGTCTGGAGTTGAAGGCAGACATATGACTCACAATATTTAGTGACTCTTGGTACCTTACAGTCTTACTAACTTACAAGAGGTTGTAAATGGCTTATTTAAACTGTATGTATGAATGTCAATAGTATAATAATAATATTTAGGTCACTAACATTCCAAGTGAATAAGTCTACTTACAATTTTTTAATATGCTGTCTAGGTTGGTCATAACTTTCCTTCCAAGGACTAAGCGTCTTTTAATTTCATGGTTGCAATCACAATCTGCAGTGATTTTGGAGCCCAAAAGAATAAAGTCTACCACTGTTTCCACTGTTTCCCCATCTATTTGCCATGAAGTGATGGGACTGGATGCCATGATGTTAGTTTTCTGAACGTTGAGCTTTAAGTCCACTTTTATAAAGCTGAGTGCTGAAGAATTGATACTCTTGAACTGTGGTATTGGAGAAGACTCTTGAGAGTTCCCTGGACTGCAAGGAGATACAACCAGTCCATCCTAAAGAAAATAAGTCCTGAATATTCATTGGAAGGACTGATGTTGAAGCTGAAACTCCAATACTTTGGCCACTTGATGCGAAGAGCTGACTGATTTGAAAAGACCCTGATGCTGGGAAAGATTCAAGGCAGGAGGAGAAGGGGATGACAGAGGATGGGATGGTTGGATGGCATCACTGACTCAATGGACATGAGTTTGAGTGAGCTCCAGGAGTTGATGATGGACAGGGAGGCCTGGCGTGCTGCAGTCCATGGGGTCACAAAGAGTCAGACATGACTGAACAACTGAACTGAACTGAACTGATTTACAGTTTAAACTGAATTTGGGCATAGGTGACTTTTGTTTAATTTATCCATCAACCAAGAGATTTTTGAGCACTAAATTCATAAATAACAATAGTTAATAAATATTTATAGATAGCATGCAGACCACAGAAAAACTGTCAAGAATTATGAGGAACATAGGTTCACAGAGAGTTATCTTCAGAAAACTTCAAAAATCTCTAAAGCACCTCCTGATTAATTATATCCTGATCAAGGTGTTGCTTCTATCGTGTTTTGCTGTATTTGTTTTTCTGAAACTCAAACATGTGTTTATCAAAAAGGCAGCTGCATTTCTATTGCAGCGCAAAGAGCAGATAAATACACTTTAAAACAGGTAATCTGGGTTAGGCTGGTCTGGGATGGAAAAGTAGTTACAAAGCTCAGCTAGGTTAGCATCGTCCATCTTCCTGTATCTCTACTGCTCTAACATCCTTTGCCTAAAAATCATCTCTAGATCATGGCAGTTTAATACAGACCAGAGCTCTTCACCAGAAACCAGTGCTTCCATGTTAATTTGGACAGAAGAATAGTTGTTAGATAAAAATATGATGACTAAAGAATTGTATCCAGTAATCTATGCATTCTTTCCCACTGACAGATACCTATATGAGGATATACTCAAGAGCAGGGTTTTCCTGGTTTGTTTGGAGACAGAGCAAAAGGCCCTGGGTAACCTTAAAGGGTTGTTCCTTCAGATTTTGCCGGTTCCTCTTTTCTCCCGTACAGATAGTTACTGCTGCAGACAAAAGGCCTATATGTCAATCCTCACTCTGTTACAATTATATGAAAGAAATAAAAGTGACAAAGCTCTAAAAGAACCTAAAGAATGGGAGAGTTTATTAGTAGTTGAGAGATTTCAACAAATTAATAAAATTAACAAATGATAATACCGGTGTTTCATCACTTAGGTGAAGTCGCTCAGTCGTGTCCAACTCTTTGCGACCCCATGGACTGTAGCCTACCAGGCTCCTCCGTCCATGGGATTCTCCAGGCAAGAATACTGGAGTGGGTTGCCATTTCTTTCTCCAGAGGATCTTCCCGACCCAGGGATCGAACCCAGGTCTCCCGCATTGGAGGCAGATGCTTTAACCTCTGAGCCACCAGGGAAGCCCGTTTGGTTCACAAAATTCTGTGTTGTTTTTATTTCTATTTGGAAGCACCTTTTAAAATTAATTAATCTGGCCCACGATGTGGTACGCAGGATCTTAGTTCCTCAACCATTGCTTGTGTCTTGGCAATGAAGTGTGGAGTCTTAGCCACTTGACTGCCAGGGAAGTCCCTAAAATTCTAGATTTGATACTCATATTTCATTTTTAAAAACATATTAGTAATTTTTAAAATTTGAAAAATCACTGAAATTAAGTAGTTAATACACTTTAAAAATTTATAAGCATATTCTCAGACATAACATTTATTGTTGTTGCTTAGTCTCTCAGTCATGTCCGAGTCTTTGCCACCCCATGGACTGCAGCACGCCAGGCCTCCCTGTCCATCACCATCACTCAGAGCTTGTTCAAACTCATGTCCATTGAGTTGGTGATGCCATCCAACCATCTTGTCCTCTATCGTTCCTTTCTCCTCCTGCCTTCAATCTTTCCTAGCATCAAGGTCTTTTCTAATGAGTTGGCTCTTCTCATCAGGTGGCCAAAATATTGGAGCTTCAGCTTCAGCATCAGTCCTTCCAATGAATATTCAAGATTGATTTCCTTTAGGATTTCCTTTAGGATAAAATTTATTAGCACTTGTCAAATAATACATATTTGACATTCTAAAATAGTTATAAAAATAAATGGCTGAAATAAAAAAACAAATTATTTTCATAGCCTTTAGTTTCAGCATTTGTAAATGAAATCTTTCTCTATATGAATTAATTTCAATATTTTTCAACTTCATATCTGAAATTGTGGGGAAAGCCTCCACTTTGCTGTCATAACTCAATAATTTGTCTCCATTGATTGTGCGATGTCAGACATGAGCAATAATAAAGTGTCAGGTTTTTCAAACAATTTACACTTTTACATTTGTTATTTCATTTTCTGGGCTCTCTGTTTTGATACTGTCACACTTACTGTTTTCTAGTGTGTTTCCTTGAGTTGGGGAGAAAAAGGTAGAAACTCACTGGTGCCCTGTGCAGTTCAAGAAAGTGGTGCTGCATAGGAATGGCACTTATTGCTGAGGACCACAGAACATGGCGAAGAATGGATGCATTTACCTGGATCTCACCTGCAAGCCATTTTTCACCTCCACTGGTTTCTGGGAACCATCTCTGATTTAGGGCCTAAATTTAGGGGGTAAGTCATCTTATTTTTTGAGATTGTGACCTATCTCCATTCCCATTAACTGAATAAGTTCTTTAAGATAATGAAAAATGGCAGAACAAATTGGTTCATTTAATCTGGATATGGCAGAATACCCTGGGAGCAAATGAAATATTAGGATGAATGCCTCTTATGCAACGTGCTTTCCTCTTCAAGCTGAAAGCTCTCTGAAGTAACCCCAAAACTGGTGGGTGTAGGACTTTCCAAGATGTGTAAATTGTTTATCACTGGAGGAAGAGCAGATCAAATTCTGTTTTTAATCTCTTGCTTGATGCATTTCATCAGCTTGCATAGTTGTACAAGAAGAATCAAGATCCACTTAATCATTTGTGTTTGTCAGTGTTTTGGAAATTTTGAAAAAAATTTTTGGTATTGGAAAAAATTGACACATATCCTCAATGATGCTTTACAAGAAAATGGCTCATTTCCTAACATCTGGATTCTATTAATCCTAACGTTGGACTTGGTTAAAATGGTCCTGGCAGCAGGTGGTTAGATGAGTTCCCCAAATGAGGCAAGTTAGCCTTGAGGGTCCTTGGGTTATGAACTGTAGGGAAAATTCTTCCCATCCCTATAGTCCTGTCTAGGGTTAGTATCTTTGGATCTAGGTGTCTGGAACAGACTCACTCAGATTCCTGGCCATTCTCTAGTGAATAAGAGTCAAAGGAAAAGACAGTGCTTGGCTCTGACTTGTTTCAGAATAAGTGTAATTTTCTTTCTAACCCACTTCCCATCCTCGCCCACCTTTTCTCCGTCCTTCTTTTTCTATTTTCTTGCATCTTTCCCCCTCCTGCCCTCCCTCCCTCCCTTCCTTTCAATCTTCCCTTTATCACTCCTTCTTTCTCTCCCTTCCTTCTTCTCTCCTCCTTACCTTCCTTCCTATGTCAGAGGGCAAATTACAAGATCCCTCTTGCTCAGCCAGTTTTAGAGATAAAATCCTCAAAAAAAAAAAAAAAAAAAAAGAAAATGTGCATTCTATGTTTAAGGTCATTAAGCAAAGAATGAAGCCTTTACTTCTATCCATAAACTTTTACTTTGGACCAAAGAATGTGCTATACTTGCTCTGTCACTGAACAGAAAGCAGTGCAAAAAACAGTGATAAATGAATTGTACACCAAGATTTTGATCCTATAAAAGATCAATGGTAGTGTGGAACAACAAATCATTATTTATTTATTTTTTTGTTGGGAGAGGCTAATTACTTTACAATATTGTGGTGGTTTTTGCCATACATTGACATGAATCAGCCACGGGTGTACATGTGTTCTTCATCCTGAACCCCCCTCCCACCTCTCTCCCCATCCCATCCCTCTGGGTCATCCCAGTGCACCAACCCTGAGCATCCTGCCTCATGCATCAAATCATTTTTCTGAAAATTTAGAGAGATCAAAGGTAACAAATGTTGAAACTATATTATTGGGCAGAACTGATTTTTTCTCAAGTGAGATTGCAAATTACAACTCAAGTAAAGAAAAGGATTAAGACCTAATTCTTGCATGATATCTGTAAACACTCACCTTGAGCTTGTCTTTATTTGCATCCCTCCATTTTTTTATCCATACAACACATTTTAATTGAGTAACAAATGTGGGTTGAATCTCTAGTGTTATAAAAATGAGTAAGAAGCACTTTTTCACTCCATCTCTAGGACATCAGAAAGATATTTCTCCACTACTGAATGCCTTTGAAAGTAAAATTTCATTGATTTAAAGGCTGCTGATATAGTTAAATATTTTATTTAGTATACATAAATCTCATTTAGCAATATGTTGGAGGAAAAAAAAAAACACTTTAACATTTTCTGGGCTAATGTTTAGTTTTACTTGGAAGGCAAATTAATTTAGAATGCAGCAGCTTTATTTTCCCCAAGAATCTATGAATTTAATGGTTCTTTAATACTTTAAAAATGTTTTTAATTTTAATTAGGTCCCATTTGCTTATTTTTGCTTTTATTTCCAATATTTTGGGTGGTGGGTCATAGAGGATCCTGCTGTGACTTATGTCAGAGAGTGTTTTGCCTATGTTATCCTCTAGGAATTTTATAGTTTCTGGTCTTACATTTAGATTTTTAATCCATTTTGAGTTTATTTTTGTGTATGGTCTTAGAAAGTGTTCTAGTTTCATTCTTTTACAAGTGGTTGACCAGTTTTTCCAGCACCACTTGTTAAAGAGATTGCTTTTCTCCACTGTATATTCTTGCCTGGGCTTCCCTGGTGGCTCAGAGGTTAAAGCGTCTGCCTGCAATGCAGGAGGCCTGAGTTCGATCCCTGGGTTGGGAAGATCCCTTGGAGAAGGAAATGGCAACCCACTCCAGTATTCTTGCCTGGAGAATCCCATGGACAGAGGAGCCTGGTGGGCTGCAGTCCACGGGGTCACAAAGAGTCGGACACGACTGAGTGACTTCACTTAGTGGCCATCACTTGTCAAAGATAAGGTGTCCATAGGTGCATGGATTTATCTCTGGGCTTTCTATTTTGTTCCATTGATCTATATTTCTGTCTTTGTGCCAGTACCATACTGTCCTGATGACTGTGGCTTTGTAGTAGAGCCTGAAGTCAGGCAGGTTGATTCCTCCAGTTCCATTCTTCTTTCTCAAGATTGCTTTGACTATTCGAGGTTTTTTGTACTTCCATACAAATTGTGAAATTATTTGTTTTAGCTCTGTGAAAAATACCGTTGGTAGCTTGATAGGGATTGCATTGAATCTATAAATTGCTTTAGGTAGTATACTCATTTTCACTATATTGATTCTTCTAATCCATGAACACGGTATGTTTCTCCATCTATTAGTGTCCTGTTTGATTTCTTTCACCAGTGTTTTACAGTTTCCTATATATAGGTCTTTTGTAGACTAGTTCCAAGTAGGAAAAGGAGTACGTCAAGGCTGTATATTGTCACCCTGCTTATTTAACTTATATGCAGAGTACATCATGAGAAACGCTGG
>SJYT01026607.1:282536-330214 GCA_006410635.1 Cephalophus harveyi | reverse complement strand
TGGAAGGAATGATGCTAAAGCTGAAACTCCAGTACTTTGGCCACCTGATGCGAAGAGTTGACTCATTGGAAAAGACTCTGATGCTGGGAGGGATTGGGGGCAGAAGGAGAAGGGGACGACCGAGAATGAGATGGCTGGATAGTATCACGGACTCGATGGACGTGAGTCTGAGTGAACTCTGGGAGACGGTGATGAACAGGGAGGCCTGGCGTGCTGCGATTCATGGGGTTGCAAAGAGTTGGACACGACTGAGCGACTGAACTGAACTGAATTGAAGGACAAAATATTCAAATTTGTGGCTAGTACCCATGGAATAGCCTGGGAAGCCCTCCAAGCTGACAGTCTGCAAATCCGTTAGTTCAGTTTTTCCCATCACTCCACTCGCTTGTGGTATTCTGGCACAGAATTCTTCCTTGTTCACTGGACAGAAGCCTGCTTGCACCCCTAGTGCCTATGTGCTGTGGTTCTTTCTGACTAGACTAACCCTCTGCTCCTAGATTTTTGCATGGCTAAACCTCTCTTGTCAACTGGTCTCAGGGTTTTTTTTAAAAAATTATTATTAGTTTATTTTTTATTGAAGGATAATTGCTTTACAGAATTTTGTTGTTTTCTGTCAAACCTCAACCTGAATCAGCCATAGGTATACATATATCCGCTCCCTTTTGAAACTCTCCCATTTCCCTTCCATCCTGCCCCTCTAGGTTGATACAGAGCCCCTGTCTGAGTTTCCTGAGCCATACAGAAAATTCCCCTTGGCTATCTGTTTTACATATGGGAATGTAAGTTTCCATGTTACTCTCTCCATGCATCTCACCCTCTCCTCCCCTCTCCCCATGTCCATAAGTCTATTCTCTATGTCTGTTTCTCCATTGTTGCCCTGTAAATAAATTTTTCAGTACCATTTTTCTAGATTCCGTATGTATGTGTTAGAATATGGTATTCATCTTTCTCTTTCTGACTCATTTCACTCACATGTATCCCACTGGTCTCAGTTTTAAATGTATCTCCTTTATAGATCTTCCTTGACATTCAAGAAAAAGTGTCTACCCCCTGAGCCCTGTCTCTGGTCATTCTATATCATCACTTCATTTTATATTCATAATAATGTTTCTAACTAGCCAGAATTGCCTCTTTTTTCTTGCAATGCCTACTTACTCGTCCTTCTAATACCTAAGGGTTCTTGTCCATATTGTTTATGCACTATCCCGTGTGCCTACAAGAGTGCCTGGCACAATGGTTTTGCTGAGTGCTGTGTAGGTTAGTTGTTCTATACTCAGTTGCCCAGTTGGATCTGACAAAAATTTGCGACCCCATGGACTGTAGCCCACCAGGCTCCCTGGCCCATGGAATTTTCCAGGCAAGAATACTGGTGTGGATTGTCATTTCCTATTCCAGGGGATCTTCCTGAACTGTAGATTGGTTACTGTGAATCAATGATATGTATCAGGCACTTCCTATGTGCCAGGCACATATAGTCCCCATATAACCTGTAACACAGGTTACTGTGATGATCCTATTTGCATAGTTAAAATTAAGTAACTTTTCTCCTCACTCTGCTCCCTGCAGAGCGCTGGCCTCCTTGCAGCTTTCCTCAAATCCACCAGCACACTGGTACCTCTGGCTGCCTCCCTTGCTGTTCTCTCAGCCAACAGTGTTCTTCCTCCAGACAGTTTCATAGCTCACACCTTCCCCTCCCTCCAGTCCTCATTCAAATGTCACTTTCTCACTAAGCTCTTCCCTGCTGTGTGTATAAAATACAGCAGTCCTCCCTGAGTCCTCTACTCCCTATCTTGCTCTATTTTTCTCCTTTTCTCTCAAGGACCAGGATTTTGATGTGTTTTGTTCACTGTTGTATCACTAAGATTAGGGAGCTAATAAATGACAGAGTTGGGATTTCGGCTGGTATAGCTGATTCCAAGAGGCTTCCCAAGTGGCTCAGTGGTAAAAGAACCCACTTGAAGTGCAAGAGATGCAGGTTTGATCCCTGGGTCGGGAAGATTCCCCAGAGAAGGAAATGGCAAACCACTCCAGTATTCTTGCCTGGGAAATCCCATGCACAGAGGACTCTGGTGGACCACAGTCCATGGGGTTGCAAATGAGCTGGATGGGGCTAAACAAGAGCAGTGAGCTGACTCCAAACTCTGTGCCATCTATCTCTGCATGAGCCCCACAGAAACTCTTTTTAGCAAAAACACAATAAAAATTAAAATTTATTAGGAACAAGCCCAGGAAATTGTGTTTTGAATTTCAGATGTCATACTCAAGTAAGAATTGAAAAGAATTTCACTTTTTCTTATAGATTCTAATTATTTCTTTCATGGGCCAATCCAGTATGAATGCAGGATCTCTGAAGATCATGCAGTTCAAATGTAAAAGGAAAATGACTTCCTGAATTGCTGACCTTCTGTTTTGCAGCTTCAGTATCTACAATAGTGGATTATGTCATGATTGTGTATAAGTAAGTTGGATGGGCACTCTTACACCTTAATCTAGAGTATAAATATGATTAAATATTTAAATTCTAGCTTTAGTTCAGTTCAGTTCAGTCTCTCAGTCGTGTCCGACTCTTTGCAACCCCATAGACTGCAGAACGCCAGGCCTCCCTGTCCATCACCAATTCCAGAGTTTATTCAAACTCATGTCCACTGAGTCAGTGATACCATCCAACCATCTCATCCTCTGTCGTCCCCTTCTCCTCCCGCCTTCAAGCTTTTCCAGCATCAGAGTCTTTTCAAATGAGTCAGCTCTTCACATCAGTTGGCCAAAATATTGGAGTTTCAGCTACAGCATCAGTCCTTCCAATGAATATTCAGGACTGATCTCCTTTAGGATGGACTGGTTGGATCTCCTTGCAGTCCAAGGGACTCTCAAGAGTCTTTTCCAACACCACAGTGCAAAAGCATCAATTCTTCTGTGCTCAGCTTCCTTTATGGTCAAACTCTCACATCCATACGTGACCATTGGAAAAACCATAGCCTTGACTAGATGGATCTTTGTTGGCAAAGTAATGTCTCTGCTTTTTTAATATGCTGTCTAGGTTGGTCATAACTTTCCTTTCAAGAAGTAAGCGTCTTTTAATTTCATGGCTGCAGTCACCATCTGCAGTGATTTTGGAGCCCCCCAAAATAAAGTCTGCCACTGTTTCCACTGTTTCCCCATCTATTTGCTGTAAAGTGATGGTACCAGATGCCATGATCTTAGTTTTCTGAATATTGAGCTTTAAGCCAACTTTTTCACTCTCCTCTTTCACTTTCATCAAGAAGCTCTTTAGTTCTTCTTCACTTTCTGCCATAAGGGTGGTGTCACCTGCACATCTGAGGTTATTGATATTTCTCCCGGCAATCTTGATTCCAGCTTGTGCTTCTTCCAGCCCAACATGTAAATTCTAGTTTAGTTCTCTCTTTTTTTATAGAGCACTTGTGAGCACATTTCATGGGGTTGGGGGCCAACCAACCAAACAAACAAAAAGACAGAAGGAAAGAAAATCAGAGACTAGAGCAAAGCAACCATCAGTGAGTGTTTATAAAAATCATTATTTTTGTGTTGGTGTTATTGTTCAGTCACTCAGGCATGTCCAGGTTTTGGTGACCCCCATAGACTGCAGCATGCCAGGCTTCCCTGTCCTTCACCATCTCCTGGAGCCTGCTCCACTGAGTTGATGAAGCCATCCAACCATCTCATCGTCTGTTGTCTCCTCCTGCCTTCAATCTTTACCAGCATCGGTTTCTTTTCCAATGAGTCAGCTCATTACTTCATGTAGTTAGAATCAAATCATTTACCTTTTAGAACTCTTTTTAGCAAAAACACAATAAAAATTAAAATTTATTAGGAACAAGCCCAGGAAATTGTGTTTTGAATTTCAGATGCCATACTCAAGTAAGAATTGAAAAGAATTTCACTTTTTTTTTTTTATAGATTCTAATTATTTCTTTCATGGGCCAATCCAGTATGAATGCAAGATCTCTGAAGATCATGCAGTTCAAATGTTAAAAGAAAATGACCTCCTAAATTGCTGACCTTCTGTTTTGCAGCTTCAGAATCTACAATAGTGGATTGTGTCATGATTGTGCATAAGTAAATTGGATGGGCCACTCTTACACCTTAATCCAGAGCATAAATATGATTAAGTATTTAAATTCTAGCTTCAGTTCAGTTCAGTCTCTCAGTCGTGTCCGACTCTGCAACCCCATGGACTGCAGCACACCAGGCCTCCCTGTCCATCACCAACTCCCAGAGTTTATTCAAACTCACATCCATTGAGTCAGTGATGCCATCCAACTATCTCATCCTCTGTCATCCCCTTCTCCTCCCGCTTTCAAGCTTTCCCAGCATCAGGGTCTTTTCAAATGAGTCAGCTCTTCACATCAGTTGGCCAAAATATTGGAATTTCAGCTTCAACATCAGTCCTTCCAATGAATATTCAGGACTGATCTCCTTTTGGATGGACTGGTTGGATCTCCTTGCAGTCCAAGGGACTCTTGAGAGTCTTTTCCAATACCACAGTTCAAAAGCATCAATTCTTCTGTGCTCAGCTTCATTTATGGTCAAACTCTCACATCCATACGTGACCACTGGAAAAACCATAGCCTTGACTAGATGGACCTTTGTTGGCAAAGTACTGTCTCTGCTTTTTGAATATGCTGTCTAGGTTGGTCATAACTTTCCTCTCAAGGAGTAAGCGTCTTTTAATTTCATGGCTGCAGTCACCATCTGCAGTGATTTTGGAGCCCCCCCAAATAAAGTCTGCCACTTTTTCCACTGTTTCCCCATCTATTTGCTATAAAGTGATGGGACCAGATGCCATCATCTTAGTTTTCTGAATGTTGAGCTTTAAGCCAACTTTTTCACTCTCCTCTTTCACTTCCATCAAGAAGCTCTTTAGTTTTTCTTCACTTTCTGCCATAAGGGTGGTGTCATCTGCACATCTGAGGTTATTGATATTTCTCCCAGCAATCTTGATTCCAGCTTGTGCTTCTTCCAGCCCAGCATGTAAATTCTAGTTTAGTTCTCTCTTTTTTTATAGAGCACTTGTGAGCACATTTCATGAGGTTGGGGGCCAACCAACCAACCAAACAAAAAGACAGAAGGAAAGAAAATCAGAGACTAGAGCAAAGCAACCACCAGTGAGTGTTTATAAAAATCATTATTTTTGTGTTGCTGTCATTGTTCAGTCACTCAGGCATGTCCAGCTTTTGGTGACCCCCATAGACTGCAACATGCCAGGCTTCCCTGTCCTTCACCATCTCCTGGAGCCTGCTCCACTGAGTTGTTGAAGCCATCCAACCATCTCATCGTCTGTTGTCTCCTTCTCCTGCCTTCAGTCTTTACCAGCATCGGTTTCTTTTCCAATGAGTCAGCTCATTACTTCATGTAGTTAGAATCAAATCATTTACCTTTTAGAAAAATAAAGATGCTACTAAGTTTCATGTCAACACTAATAATTTACATCATGCTAAACTGAATCAAAATATTTTAACTTGAATGTTCTTTGCTTTTCTTTACCAGCATCGGTTTCTTTTCCAATGAGTCAGCTCATTACTTCATGTAGTTAGAATCAAATCATTTACCTTTTAGAAAAATAAAGATGCTACTAAGTTTCATGTCAACACTAATAATTTACATCATGCTAAACTGAATCAAAATATTTTAACTTGAATGTTCTTTGCTTTATGACTTTTTACAATTTTAACCCAACTCAAATGGCTCATTGTTTCTATTATTTCTAAGCTGGAACACCCCTCCGCTTTACTAAAGGGTTATTCATAGATGTTTTTGGTTCTTTCCTGGGTGATGTTTTGAACTTAGAAACTGATGATGACATATGTTTTAAAAAGTCCCATATTGCTTATGTCTGAATCAGCAGTAGACATATATACCTACACGTATCTAATTTCCTCTGCAGTTTTGTTTGCTCATTCTACAGGTTTTCAGATTTCCCAGTGATTCGTCAGCTTGTTAGAACCATTTGTACATCCTAGTTCAGCCTCATTGTGTTAAAGGTGTCATTTGAAACCACAAACCACTTCACCAGAAGGCCTGTTAAAATGAATTTTAACAATTAATCTGAGATAAAGACTTGTGTTGACAAGAAGCTTGCCAACACATTTCCATGTGGTGACACATCCTGATCACTGTGTGAAACCACTCCTCTCTGAATGATAGCCTATAGGCAAGAAATTTGATGATGTTCCTAAGGAATTGATTTCTACTTTAATCTGAGGAACTTTTATTTATTCCCCTGAGAAAATTATGAAATGTGCAACAGCATGTTCTCATGTTCTTTCTGTGTTTTATCTTTTGCACTGAAAAATGCAAATAAATGAAATGAAATAAGAAATCAATAAACAATTAAAGCTGTTTGATAGTGAGCATAAGTTTTAAAGTTGAAAAATGGTGACATTTATTTTTATTGTCCATTAAAAATGTTTCTTTGTGAAGGAGAGAATGTTGTAATCCCCCAAGAAAAAGGCTCTTATCTTATCCTTCCCTTCATCTTCATAGTGACTAGTGACGTATACTGCATTGTTGATGCCCAGTCAGTGTTCACTGATTTAATAACTAAAAAATTCTAGTTTAAGATGGTGCCATTTCTAGATAAATGTGAAGATCTATAAGTACAGTTAGTACTACTTTATCCTTTTCACCCACTTTCAAACATTAAATAAACTGTCACTTGTTTTTAAACTTCTTGTTCAAGGACTTCTTTTTTATTATTTAATGTGACTTTATAAAAATGTATTGGTAAAAACAAATGCTTTCTACTGAACTGATTTCCTTGTAAGCTTAATAGATGAATCAAAATTTTGGATGGTTTTCACTTACTGTCAAAATAAAATGTTGTACATGGAAGAGGCTTAGAACAAATTATTATTTTGCATTGCTGATTGAGCCTAAATCAAATCTTGAACTCAGGAAATAATCTATTGTGAGGATCTATTTGGCTCTGTTTTGGATAAAAGCATAATAAACTTCCCTAGAGTGATTGGTTACATTTGATAGGTTTTTCTGGTTTTCTCTGAGGTACTGGCCAATATAGATTATAGCATTCTATTTTAAGGATATCCGTTCCCTTCTCACCCTTTAAAAACAAATGCTTTCTACTGAACTGATTTCCTTGTAAGCTTAATAGATGAATCAAAATTTTGGATGGTTTTCACTTACTGTCAAAATAAAATGTTGTACATGGAAGAGGCTTAGAACAAATTATTATTTTGCATTGCTGATTGAGCCTAAATCAAATCTTGAACTCAGGAAATAATCTATTGTGAGGATCTATTTGGCTCTGTTTTGGATAAAAGCATAATAAACTTCCCTAGAGTGATTGGTTACATTTGATAGGTTTTTCTGGTTTTCTCTGAGGTACTGGCCAATATAGATTATAGCATTCTATTTTAAGGATATCCGTTCCCTTCTCACCCTAATCTGTATTCATGCTCCTTCTGTTTGTCTTAGTGTGTGTCTGACTTAAGCCTCTCTCTGACTCTTAGTCACTTAAATTAGCTTGTGTTTTCAACAATTTGATCCATCTGAAAATCATGGCCCATATTGCTCTATCCATTTACATCTACAAGGAATCAAAGACAGCATTCTGACTTCATAGTATTAAATGTGTGAAGTTCTAAAGGAAATAATAGACTAGAGGCCCCTAGCAGACTACAGGACTGCTGGAGTCATTGGACTGGAGTCATTGGTCCAAAGGTACTTCCAGTATTTAAACTTGAAAATGAAAATCAAGACACTTTAGAGCCTTGGTTTTCCTGAGCCCTCCCAGAGCTTTGGGAACCAAGCAGCTTTGAGAAAACATCTGAGAATGGAGAGAGTAGAGGTCATATTCCATGGCAGTTAAAAACATGATGTCTTCAACCTACTGGCTGCAATTCAAATGCCAAGTAGTAGCATTTTATTAACCATCTCACCTTAAATGAGTATTTGACTTCTCAGTGTCTCAGATTATTCTTTTGTAAAGTGAAAAACAAGTCTTCCAGCAGTACCTACTTACCTACTTCATAAGGCTGTCATAAAGATTAAATGAGATAACACCTTTTAAGTCTAGCCTGCAGTAATCCTTCAATATGTTAGCCATTATATTGTATTCCAATATATTGTATTCTAACACATCCTTCTATTTCTGCCTGGACCTGTAGGGAATTTGTGCAAGGCACCATGTTGGTTGAGAGGTCACACCAGTGCCTTTAAATTTCAACCACAGCACTCAATTCCATGATGAGTCTCTAAGCTTGGTTCTGGTCCAATTCTGTGGCCTTCTGGTATACATAATATTTACCTCTCAGGTGCACTGGAAAAAATGAAGTTTAAAACTCACCAGGTTATAAACATTCTAGAAACAAGGCTAGGTTTCTCTTTATGGAAGTAAGTATCCTGTCTTGGTAGTCTTATCAGAAAAAGAAAATGTAGCTACTCTCCTGCAAAGGGGAAAGTTTTTTTGCCAAGCGAAGTGAAAATTTTACTCTCTGCTTCTTCCCACAATAGCCATAAATATGCTGAGGCTGTTATTTTGCAAGATGGTTTTTGAGACCTTGCTGAAAGGAGAGAAGCCCTCATATTATATTTCCCTCAAATTCTACCACAAACCACACTTCTTGGGAGGAAAAAAAAAAAAAGGCGCCATGTAAGCATGTTTACCTTTAACTGACTAGGAAGTTGAAACTTGTCCATAATTGATGACTCACCACCATAGGCCTATAAAAGTAAAGGTACTTGTCTGGGAAAAGGCAGCTGCCTCCAGGCGCGATCATCCAAGATGCACCCAAGGGTCCTGGCTGGCTTCCTCTTCTTCAGCTGGACGGCTTGTTGGTCCCTGCCCCTTCCCAGTGATGGGGATTCTGAAGACTTGTCCGAGGAAGACTTCCAGTTTGCAGAGGTAGAGTATTTTAACAATTCCAGTGATGTGATATGTCTCATAAATGCCCTTCGTTTTAAAAAAGAGGGTCATTTTGCTTTCCTTTTTTTAGAGCTACCTGAAATCATACTACTATCCTCAGAATCCTGCTGGAATCCTGAAGAAATCTGCAGCAAGCTCTGTGATTGACAGGCTTAAAGAAATGCAGTCATTTTTTGGCTTAGAGGTGACTGGCAGACTTGACGATAACACCTTAGACATCATGAAAAAACCAAGATGTGGGGTCCCTGATGTGGGTGAATACAATGTTTTTCCTCGAACTCTCAAGTGGTCCAAAATGAACTTAACCTACAGGTAAATCATAGACTATTCTTTCTTTAATATTTGTGGCTTTTTGTCGTATCAACTGTCTAATTTTCGGCACAAGCTACAGATTACAGAACATGTGTGGTCCCATTGTTTTAAATAGGCCTTAGATTTTAAACTGGAAATTGAGTAGGTCTAGGAGTGACTTTGTGGAGAAGGCAATGGCACCCGACTCCAGTACTCTTGCCTGAAAAGTCCCATGGACGGAGGAGCCTGGTGGGCTGCAGTCCATGGGGTTGCGAAGAGTCGGACACGACTGAGCGACTTCACTTTTACTTTTCACTTTCATGCATTGGAAAGGAAATGGCAACCCACTCCAGTGTTCTTGCCTGGAGAATCCCAGGGATGGGGGGAGCCTGATGGGCTGCCGTCTATGGATGGGGTCACACAGAGTCGGACACGACTGAAGTGACTTAGCAGCAGGAGTGACTTTGAGCTTCCTTGGTGGCTCAGATGATAAAGGATCCACCTGCAATGCAGAGGACCTGGGTTAGATCCCTGGGTTGGGAAGATCCTCTGGAGGAGGGCATGGCAACCCACTCTAGTATTCCTGCTTGGAGAATCCCCATGGACAGAAGTGCCTGGCAGGCTACAGTCTTGGGGTTGCAAACAGTCAGACCCAACTTAGTGATTAAGCACAGAGAACACACAGAGAGACAGGAGTAACTTTAATACTGTTGATGAGAATATCTTATAATATCTATTATATATTATTATTGCATTAAGCCAGCATTATTTTTATTGCAAAACTAAATATGTTTCTTTCAGATGTAAAATCAAAATAAAGGGGTAGTTTCAAGAAAAATTGAAAAAGTAACAGTCATATTTATTATAAGGGTGCTAAAAATGGAGAGTTTCACTCTCTCATGAACTTTACAGAACTATTTCATTTGTTTAGACCATAATGATACAAAACTTTTAGCATGGCAGCCATATAAGTTTTAGTAAACATCTAAATACTTTAAACTTAAGATGTCAAATATTTGGAGATACTCAAGTATCTAATCAAATTCTTCATGCATTATATGTCTTTGTATGACAACATAATTCAGAAGTTATTTGAAACAGTGGACTTCTAGTAGAACTTTTAGAGAAGGCATTGCATTTTGAGTTGGAAAGCAGTACTCCAAGAAAATATATTCTAAAAGAGTTTTCACTTTCCAAAAATTTGATTCAAGCTTTTTCTGTTAAATAGAATTGTGAATTATACACCTGATCTGACTCATTCTGAAGTGGAAAAGGCCTTCAGAAAAGCCTTCAAGGTGTGGTCTGATGTGACGCCTCTGAATTTTACCAGAATTCACAATGGCACTGCTGACATCATGATCTCTTTTGGAACGAAAGGTAAAATGATGCAGAATAATTTTTGAACATTTTTATATTCTACTATTGGCTCCATTCTTTTATTCCTTCTTTCAGGTACTCATTAGTTTTTACAGAATTTAACAAAAATTCACCAAGCACCTGGGCTAGGCACTACGGAAGGGAAAGTCGCTCAGTCGTGTCCGACTATTTGTGACCCCGTGGACTGTAGCTTACCAAGCTTGTCAGTCCATGGGATTTTCCAGGCAAGAGGGGGTACAATTAAATTCTTAACTCTTTTTTTTGTGTGTAGAGCATGGTGACTTCTACCCATTTGATGGACCCTCTGGTCTGTTGGCTCACGCTTTCCCTCCTGGACCAAATTATGGAGGAGATGCTCATTTTGATGATGATGAAACCTGGACAAGTAGTTCCAAAGGTAATATTTCTTATAATGATATAATTCATGATTATCAGATCCCATTAAAAAGAAGTTAAGAAGCATACTGTAAAATATATTTGGTATTTGATTATATTTTTCAAAAAAGTTTAATAAGTATAATAATCTCAGTTTCTACAAATGGCATTTCTACAAGCCAATATGCAACATTAAAAATGAGCAAAATCTACTTAGTCTAGTGGCTTGAGGGATTCTAGCTAACTCTGAAATAGGTTCAAAATGCTGTCTGTTCTAAAAACTATTAGTGCTAAATATGTAGATTATAAATAAGTTGGATGCAAGCTGAAATAGTTTTTTTCTTTGTACAAATATTAATGCCACAAATCCAGTCATATTTCTATTCTCAGTTATATGATTACTTCTTTAGACTTGTCTGTTCCACTGATTTTTACAAATACCACTTTAGCAAATCAATATAGTCTCTTACTTCAGAAAGTCTGAGACAAACCAGATTAAAATGTATTTACAAAAGCAAAATGAAACTGTTGAGAGAATTCAGTCAGTAGTTGAATCTTAAAGGCTCAAAGAATTGAGAATGCTAATTTAGGCAGAAAAGCCAAATTATTCCAACTAGGACTTAATTTTGGAGCTATATGGACTCTTAATTGTGATAGTTAGAGGGTAGTCCTCAAAAACATCTAGTGTTTACTATTCATTTAAAAAAAGGAATTATTTTTCCAAAAAGTAAAACTGGGCCTTGAATAATCAATGTCTCAATGCCCATGCTGCCATCTGTCTTTGGAGGGAAAGGTGGGAGTTTGCATATTTAAAGTCTGAATATTTCACAGATAAGAATGGTTTTAGGAAGAAAGAGCAACACTAGTATTGTTAAGGCATAGTCACAGTAAGCCTCAGTTTTTGGTTCCTGCGTAAATTCTGGATTTGATGAATGATCATGCTGCAGTCTGCAGAGTTCACCAAGTTGATTACATATTTTCTTCATGTATAGGCTATGATAGCAAAGGGTATTGAAGGTCAAACTGAAACCACCGGCTCCAGCTTTCATGTGTTTTTTTCTTTCAATATTTTATTTTTTTCCAATTTAAAATACTAGAAGCATCAAAAATTTGTGGGAAGAATGATGAAAGGAAATAATATAAACACAGAGACACAGTGGTTGTCGACAGTAGAGGAAGGTTGGCTAATCGTGTCTACAGTTTCTGCTTCTTTAAATTCTAGAGTATAGAGATATACTGGAAAGGAGCATTTGGTAGGAATTTGTTCTCAAGTAGATTCCTGGAGACCGTATTTAATGTATTCTCTATGCTTGGTCATCATACCTTTGATTGCTGGCTCCTATTTAGATGATTTTCTAGGCAGCACCCTAGATATGTATCACCCTAAGTTTCCCCTCCACCTCCCCGAGTTTCCATTTAAGGTCATCATTCTCTACTTTCCTCACTGACATGAGAAAGCAAAGAGCAAATCAGGATCACTTGTGTATTCACAATAAAACCTTATTGATTGCTAATCAATCTGTTGATAATGTGTGTAGGCAGCTATAATCAATGTTTTAAATCTTTCTTTAAGCAACTGAATATTAACTTTAAAATTGCATCAAACAGACAAGGAGAAATGACGACTTAATAAATAGACAAAGAAAAGAGTATTTATTCTGTGAATTAGTCACTGGTGGACTTTGTTTTCTCAGTTCCTTTCTTTTCTTACAGGCTACAACTTGTTTCTTGTTGCTGCCCATGAGTTTGGCCATTCCTTAGGTCTGGACCACTCCAAGGACCCAGGAGCACTCATGTTTCCCATCTACACCTACACTGGCAAAAGCCACTTTATGCTTCCTGATGATGATGTCCAAGGGATTCAGTCTCTCTATGGTAACTACTGATATAACAACTTGATAGCAGAAGACATACACACATTTATTTTCTAAATTATTAATGAATTTACCATTACCAATATTACTGTCCTGGTTTTGCTAGTAACACCCGGAGAAGCATGCTCATTTTTTCTTTAAATATCAATCTACCTGCTCAGGTAGAAAATATTCCATTCCCCAAAGTTTTTGTAGAATGTAACTGCTTGTATTTGTATCTTACACATTGCAAGGTACATTTGATATCCTGATGATACCTCTGACATAAGAAATGGCAATATTTTATTCTTCATTTGATGAATGAAGAAACTAAGGCTGTAGAGTTTAAATAGTATATCTATAGTAACACAGCTGGGTGAAACACAGCTAGATAGGAACACAGCTTTTGGGGTAGCTTTCACAGGGAGAAAGTGAGATCTCACCAGCTTTTATAAATTGTGGGTATTCTTTCAACTACTCCTGTTTACCACAGTAGAAACCATTCAAGTAGCCCGTGGTAGTTTTTAACCAATATCTACAGTGAACATTTGTAAGAATTTCTTCATTTTCCTTCCAAATTTTCAATAATATTTACAAAATAATTAAACCTCAACCCAAACAAGCAAAAATACCTACCATAAATAGAAGTGCAGCCATAGTACACAGTCATCAGTGTAAACACTCCTAGAACACAGAGCTCAGACAACGGTCAGGCCAGCCCCAAGCTATTTTCTCTTCTGGATTTAAATCTACCGCAATAGCTCATGAAGGCAGAGGCAAGAATTCTGCAGTTTTTACTATTTCTACCATATCTTGGCTGAGGGACTTCATGACAGAACTAATAGGACATAGGTAGTGAAGAAGAAGTTTAGAATTATTTTATGTCCTGCAATACTTTTGCACTCATGTGAGCTGGTTGGAAAGTTACCAACACGCTACAAGTCATACCAGAGTGGCTGAAGGCCTGGCTTTTCACTGAAATACAAACACACAGTGATAAACTCTAAAGCAAGGTGAGCTGATGCTGGCAGCTGGTCAAGTAGGCTCGAGAAAGAGCCCAAAGGAGGGCTCCCACGGAGATGACATGCCTCCAGAAATGGCTGTGAGAGCAATGTGTTTCTTGGGAGAAGTGTGTGAATAGGTTGTGCAAAGCATGGGGAAAGTTTCCCCAAAGTCTCTTGCTCCCCCAGCCCATTTCTATCACCAGCATCAAGAAAGCTGGATTTGGAGCTGAGATGATTCTCAAGGGTTTTTAAATTTGGAAACAGAAGGGGAAGTCCCACAGGCAAGACCATGGTAGCCCTGGAGGAAGGAGGTGGGATTACAGGTTCTTTGGCACATTATGTAGGAGGTGGCAGGACCCACTGCCCTCCCTGGATGAAGCCCTTCCTGCTTTCCATTGGTAGGAGCAGGTCATCCTCAGTCACTTTCTTAACTCGTTTCATGACTGCAGGTCCAGGAGATGAAGACCCCAACTCTAAACATCCGAAAACGCCAGACAAATGTGACCCTTCCTTATCCCTTGATGCCATTACCAGCCTCCGTGGAGAAACACTGATCTTTAAAGACAGGTACTCTAGGAATTAACTTTATGAAACTTGCATGCGATGAACATTTCTGAAGCCGTGTCTGAGATTACCAAAACATCTCGTCAGAATTCCAAAGGAGGTGAAGTTAGTAAAAATAACAGACCTTTGGACAGTTTATTTACGTATATCAGATGAAATAAAATAGCTGATGGATAAACATTTTACCTTTCAATGGATAATCTTGGCATTGTACAACTTTCTTTACATCTTCTTCTTATAAAAAGAACCCAATCCATATAGGAATACAATTTATTTATTTAACAAAACACAACTGAAATCAATTACTATATTAGTGAGTTGTTACTCATAATTTCACATGAATTCCTTTTGGCATGGGAAAGCTTTGGTTCTGGTAACATATGAGCATGTTACAGCCTAAATCTATAGGTGATGAAAAACAAAATACCAATTTTTAATTTTGATACTGTTTTAATATCCTTATTTGTTCACCTACTCATTAATCCATTGTTTAATTATCTGTTAATTATCTGTATTATTCTCTCATCTGTGATCCAGTAGCATTCCTTCCTCTTCAACTGTAGCTCCAATTTCATTTTGCTTCAGTATTTTCTCTTGTCTCAGATTCCCAGGCCACGAGATGTTGGGAGCATAGCTTGTGTCAGTGATGTTTCTTTCCAGAGCCCGACACAGTGCCTGGCATATTTGCTTGCCACTTTCAAGATATGCAAAACTGACAAAGAATGATCCCAGCACACAAAGGACCTGGAGCCTTCACAAAGGCTCTGTGAGACTTTTAGACTTCAGTACTTAGGCAGAGTTAGGACAGAAAGAGCTTGTTTAACTGGCACTTTAAGAGAAGTGGAAATCTTGCCCCTTCACAGGTGGTAGGGAATGGTTGTGTCCGGCTTATCTGTACTGATGTGGAGACAAGTGGCTAGCAGGATGGAAACCCTGTACTTAAAGAAATGATGCAAACTCTGTGTTTTACTTTTGTGTCAGATTCTTCTGGCGGCTGCATCCTCAGCAGGTTGAAGCAGAGCTGTTTTTAACAAAATCGTTTTGGCCAGAACTTCCCAACCGTATTGATGCCGCCTATGAGCACCCTTCCCATGATCTTCTCTTCATCTTTAGAGGTAAGATTTCCACCAGCGAAACTTTGCATATGTCTGGAGCAGGTAGCAATGAACTTTAGCTACCAGAGATTTAATAAAATGATCACTGTCAAAAATATGTCTAAATTAAGAATCAAGTATAACAAAATGGAAGCCACAAAGCACCCGAAAACTTTCTGAAACCAAGTGTCCAACTGAAACCAAGTGTCCTCAATTTGACAAGTAAAAAGTCTGCATTATTGCTCATATCCACTCTTTGTTTCTCTTATTTCCTCTTAAAAATTATTTGCTGAGAAAATGTTATAACAATGTACATTTTTAACAATTCAAAAAAAAATTATCCATAATTCCTCCTTCTGAAAGGTCAATTTATTTTCTCACTTTATTATCTAGTCCCTAATCATATGTAAAACATATATTAAACATTTCCATTAATAGTATGTATGCATTTTAATATTTTACTTGTTCTCTTGACACAGGTTCCCAAACTGCTATTCCAGCTGCTTGATCATAATTTGTATTAGCTACATAGATCCTACTAATGCTGTTTCTATTGTGTGACTATTATAATTAGTGCTATAATGAAGTTACTTTTTAGAGAAGCAGACAACTTTTGTATCAGTTTAAAACTTGAGTTTTCAATCTAATTTCCTCTTCCTACTGTGCTGCTTATTTCTGTAGAAATCTTAATGTATTTTTAACCCAGCTCCAATCTTAATATTCAGAGTTAATAGTCAAATTAATTATAATATTCCATTGGCTATGCTTACATTTAGGAAATTGGGATCTTAATTTTTGAAGAACGCTCAAACTTTTGTGTTCCTTAAACATGGTGACCATAAACACTGACTAACTTATTTATAAATGTGTAAAATGATTTTCTCTTTGCTAAAGTAAAGGTCTACATATGTGAGTTTTAATAGATTCCCTTGAATAATAAAACGATTCTTTCACTTATTCTAGGCAGAAAAGTTTGGGCACTTAGTGGTTATGATATTCTGGAAGATTATCCCAAAAAAATATCTGAATTGGGATTTCCAAAAGACGTTAAAAAGATCAGCGCAGCCCTTCACTTTGAGGATTCAGGGAAGACGCTCTTCTTCTCAGAGAACCTAGTCTGGAGGTATGGCAGCCATATTTACTCCCCCACCATCTGTCAGAGGGCGAAGTGAGCCTCGAGCGTCTCCTGTTGCTTAAAATTATTATCTCATGCATTACTTTAAATGTTAAACCAGTCATTCATTTATGTTCCGTGACAGCTCCTGCAAGTAGCCCCTAAGACAGGCATTTGAAAGTCTCAAGCCTTCTTGAAAAATGCGCGTACAATTCTCACACCCTCTGGGCCACACTTTTCTTTCTTAGTCATTTGTTGTATGTGAGCCATGGCAAAGCTATCTCTCTTATTTTGACATGCTCATTTCATCTTTCTCCTGAATTCTCTTTCTTGTCATCCTTTCCTAATTTCCATGCAAGTCCATCTTCTGGGGCCAGAGGGAACATAAGAATATGTACAGGGAAAGACTGAGTGAGAGAGGGCCACAATTTCTAATCTGTTGGTCCAGTGCAGAAGTTGGCCAGGAAGTTGCCAGGTTTATACTTGGTAAAGCCAGACCCTTGTGAAAACCAAGTAGGACTGGACTATCTGAAACATGTGTAGAGCTTAAGGCGGCATTGACATTGGCAATGTTTGTGAACCCAAGTCCATTCAGGGATGATTATCTCCTAGGTGTCCAAAACTTGGAATTTTTAAAATGGTAGGTTTACTTCCTCTACACACACACACACGTACACTCATGCATGCATGTGTACACACACACACTCCTGTATATATCATCTTTACTTTTTGATTTCTTATTTCTGATAATGACACTCATAACTTTGAATACAATTAAATTAAATACAATACTATTAAATATTACTATCTAGGTTCTACCTGGTCTAGTGTTTCTGTCCCTCTATCCTATATGAGGTCTGTGGTTTGGTCAAGATAGACTGCTTACCAAAAAGCTTTGTGCTTTTATCTCTGCATAACCTTCCCTTATACAATTTCTTTGCCAGAGGTCTTTCCCTACATTTATCCTCTTGACATTCTATCCGTTGTTTAAAGTTAAACTGAAATACCATTTTATGCACAGTCTTTCTTGATCACCCCATTCAAAGGCTATCTCCCTTCTCATGTAATTCCTCTGACATCACATGTATATTCTCTCATGTTGTTTAGCCCCTATTGCCTAGTGTTACAATGTCATCTGTGTATGTCTTAGCCTTCCTGATGGTCCAATGATTCTTAGCTTTTACTTATTGGAATGTACCTCAAGAATATAAAAAACTCTCATCAGTAACAGTAGGAAGAGTGCATCATGGGAGGTTGTTCTCCTAGGCTGATTTCAGAATGGGAGGTTGTTCTCCTAGGCTGATTTCAGAATGTGTTTGGTTGGCTAGAGTGTGAGGATGTGCTGGGGAAGAGGAGTGTGGAATATATAGTTACAGGAGGAGAAATCTATGCTCCCCACCCTCTCTTTATTACTACCACTTGCCTCTGTAACTTCCTTGTGCAGAAACTGAGCCTTAAATAGTTTAGTATCCATGACTGCCCTTAGCAAGTTGTCTTAAACATAGTGAGAGATCAACAGACAGTTGTTCAATCCAGAAACATATTTATTTGACTCTAAAAATGCTTTCCTAATAACCTACTTTTATAACAGATATACAAATTTTGAAATGGAAATGAGTTTATAACCATCTTTATAAACAAGGCCTTTACACAAGTCAAATAGTCACCAGGTATCTACTATATACTCAGTATTATAATTCTTAATTTAAAAAAACTACCAGATGTTTTGAATGGACTTAAAAATTGGAAACTGTCAATTTTGAAGGTTGCCATTATATCCACTGTATTATTTCTAAAGTAATTTACCTACAACCCACTTAAGAACTTCTTTTTCTTATTATATAGCTATGATGACACTAACCATGTGATGGATAAAGACTATCCCAGACTCATTGAAGAGGTCTTCCCAGGAATTGGTGATAAAGTAGATGCTGTCTACCAGAAAAATGGTAACTATTTCACTGATCTTAATGGAGAGCTTCTGTAGCCCCTCAGTTAGAACTTAGATTCACTAATGAAAACCTTGCATAATTAAGGGATTACTTATTGTGACTACTTACACAGTCAGCAAGCGAAAATTAATATGCTTACAATAAATAAGAGCTTAACTTAATGACTGCTAGTTCTATGAATAACAGATGCCAAATCTTAAACACGACTTTAAATTTAAAGATATTGAGGGCTTCCCTGGTGGCTCAGATGGTGAAGAATCTGCCTGCAATGCAGGAGACCTGGGTTCAATCCCTGGGTTGGGAAGATCCCCTGGAGGAGGGCATGGCAACCCACTCCAGTATTCTTGCCTGGAGAATCCCCGTGGACCAAAGTGACTGGCTGGCTACAGTCAATGGGGTTGCAAAGAGTCGGACACGACTGAGCGACTAAGCACAGCACACAAGATGCGAAAAGTATTGCCATAATTAAAATCAGGGATGAATGGGGAGTATTTTATATGTGAAGACAAATAGCATCATAAATATAAAATGTTTTTTGCTTTAATTATGAAAAAGGACATTAACTTGCAACAAATAACCAATATCAATAACTCAAGCATTTGGGATCATTCCCTGGAGGTCTAGACTGTGCTTTCACGGTTTGGCATGGCCAAAAAAAATAAATTCAAACCTCAAAACTGGAACTCATGCCAATACAGCAATTAATTTGAGGTGACATTTTAGGAGAGCTAGAAAGCTTTATACATTTCCCCCTCTTTAAATTATAAGCAATAAATTAAAGCATTATTTGTGTTTATAATGTAAGCATTGAAATGTTTTAAAAAGTGAGTCTAACAGATTGAGATTTTAATGTTAGCTAGAGTAAAACTTTATTTTCAAACTCTGAAATCTTTTTGGTCTTTTTCTTATAGGTTATATCTACTTTTTCAATGGACCCATACAGTTTGAATACAGCATCTGGAGTAACCGTATTGTTCGAGTCATGCCAACAAATTCCTTATTGTGGTGTTAAAAGTGTTTTTAAAATATTGTTATTTAAATCCTGGAAAGCATTTGAGATAACACTTCCAGACATTTGGTGGGGGGTGAGTTATGGGAGAAGGAGAGTTGGGGAAAGCTTAGTTCTGTGAACGAGCTACAGTAAGTTATCTCTGACTATTTAGTATCTATACAACCATGCGTGGCTGGAACCACATTGTATTTTAAAGTCATGAAATTCCTTATCTCGATGAATCACCTAATTTTTGTGTGCTATGTAGAGGCAGTAGTTGACAACATTCCCATCAAAAATGAGGTATATGGTGTGTCAAAGAGAGTTACTTAACATATTATTTATAAGAAAACTTTGCAAAGACATAAAAGCAAATACATTTATCCAATTAATGATTTATCTTTACTAAATGCTATAAAACAGTATGAAAATGAAATTTGGGAGTAGCATATGACATCCGTACACAAAAATAAACCAAAGGGAAATGTCCACAGTAAATACATTTTAGACAACTTTCCAAAGTTCCAAATATTTGGATTTTGGATTTGGATTTTGCACTAAAAAGGTTTGGAGCTACATGCCCTCTTCATACAGACACTAAGGAAACATCACAGTCACTTATGATAGGAGACAGAGGCTAGAGGTAAAGATGGAAGATGTGGCCTTTGGATTCTGCTTAATTTTCATTTTTGACAGTGACTCAAAGACTGCTCTCAAAAAAGACAGTTATTCCTTTTCATATTTATAGAAGACAAAGTGTTAAAATGTTGCAGGCATTAAAATATTTCAGGTCTTTCAAAAATATCAAACTAAAATTGTTAACAAAATGATCTAAGGCCATAGCATCACTTTTTAATAAATCATTTGATTATTTAAAACTAAAAGTAGTGTTTTACTTTTATTGTATCTAAAATTGTTTTAATTGTCCAGTTTACCTTGGATATATAAGCTATTTTTGAAAGAAATAGTCTAAAATACATCTTACAAATTGGAAATGTGTATGTTAAAAAAACAAAGATATCTAAAATAAAGAAAACATGGTCCTCTTGAAGAATAAAATTATTCCTTTTTTCTCCTTTTTCCCCCCTTTAATCCTGCATAACTTTTGACAGTGCCTTTCACTTGGTACTTGTTGAATACATAAATGGCCTTGAAGGGAAGAATCATTGTGTTGCAAGACCATATTCATAAAAATTCAGACAAAGAAAAGGAAATGTACTGTATATGCAAAGTGTATTAGGAAGTGTTCATGTTGTTTATAATAAAAAGATATTTTCAACAGACATTGGTATATGGCATATTTTTGTCTTTTGGTATAATTTTATATATAATCATATAAATATGTATTTTTATATAGATTATATAATTTGATATAATTTTTCTTCAAAGAATGTCTATTTAAATTATTCCTTTTTCTAACCATATGTTTCTTGGTGAATGTAGCTCATTACTGTTTTTGGTTTTCATTTCTTTGGTTTGTACAAAGACCCTAAATTCAAATTTAGTGTTAACTGTACCAGATTTTGTTAGCTCAGTTTCTGCTCAAGTTTGGCCAGCCTGGCACTGATAAGCCCCTCTTCTGAGCCAGCTGCCCTAGACTGAGGCCATGGGTTCCTCAGTCTCTTTGCTGAGAGTGCTCCTTTGGTCACGAGGAGGAGAGAACAGTAGGTCTAAGTTCGGAAGACCGGGTCCTGATGCTGACTCTGTGCATCACTTCAGGCAGCTCCTTTGAGCTGTTTGGGCTTTACTTTCCTGATGTGTGAAATGAGAGGCTTAGCCGCTTTGGGGAACATGGGGAAGCAGGGAACTCTAATAAAGAAGATGGACACCATCTAGGAAACTTCACTGTTTCCTAGTTTCCATCTAGGAAAGTCCACTGAGCTTAAACACTGGTCTTCTCTGTTTTCCTGAGCACTGTTCATTCCCAAACATTTAATAAGTACCTGTCCAATGTCAGGCACCTAAGATGCTAGAAAAACTTGATCTCAATCTCTGAAGAGTTTCTATCCTACTATGGAAACAATGCAATTAGAATTGAGTAGATTAAGTGTCTTTTCAAGGGAGCAGTGCCCACCTGTTGGGAGTGTGGAGAAGAGTGTCGCTTCCTTCCTCCCAGTGAGCTCCAGTGTCAATTTATGCACTTTTCACTTTCCTGGACAATTTAATAGGATTCCTTATTAAGTTGGCTTAAAGCTCAACATTCAGAAAACAAAGATCATGGCATCCGGTCCATCACTTCATGGGAAATAGATGGGGAAACAGTGGAAACAGCGTCAGACTTTATTTTTTTGGGCTCCAAAGTCACTGCTGATGGTGACTGCAGCCATGAAATTAGAAGACGCTTACTCCTTGGAAGAAAAGTTATGTCCAACCTAGATAGCATTTTCAAAAGCAGAGACATTACTTTGCCGACTAAGGTCCGTTTAGTCAAGGCTATGGTTTTTCCTGTGGTCATGTATGGATGTGAGAGTTGGACTGTGAAGAAGGCTGATCACCGAAGAATTGATGCTTTTGAACTGTGGTGTTGGAGAAGACTCTTGAGAGTCCCTTGGACTGCAAGGAGATCCAACCAGTCCATTCTGAAGGAGATGAACCCTGGGATTTCTTTGGAAGGAATGATGCTAAAGCTGAAACTCCAGTACTTTGGTCTCCTCATGCGAAGAGTTGACTCATTGGAAAAGACTTTGATGCTGGGAGGGATTGGGGGCAGGAGGAGAAGGGGACGACCGAGGATGAGATGGCTGGATGGCATCACTGACTCGATGGATGTGAGTCTGAGTGAACTCCAAGAGATGGTAATGAACAGGGAGGCCTGGCGTGCTGCGATTCATGGGGTCGCAAAGAGTCGGACACGACTGAGCGACTGAACTGAACTAAAGTTTTGCTACCGGAGTAGAACATCATCCATCTACTCATCCATCCAATAAATAAGTAAAATGTAGTAAATATTAATTCCTGTCCTGTGTCAGGAACTTAGGTCGATGGTGGGAGTACAGTGAATAGGAAAACCTCGTTGCTTTCTTGGAGCTCACTGTAGTTGGGGAGACACACATCAATCGAATGAGTATAACTTAAAATGATGATAAATGCTACAAGGAAAGGAAACCTGGTGCTCAGAGGTCCTCTATTACGGGGAATTTTACCTACTGTGTGTATGAGGGGAGGGGCACAAGAGGGTCACTGGGGAAGGGCATCATAAGGGAAGAGAGAAATCCCCAAGCTGTCATGAAAACTGAGGACGACCCAGGCAGTGCAGGGAGTCGGGCGGAAGGCCCCAGGCCACGCCTTCAGACTAGAATGGAACTGTTGGAAACCAGAGGAGAATTACAGAGGGGGTGCTTTGGGCTGCCCTGCACAACCTGCAGGATCTCAATCCTGATCAGGGACTGAAACCTGAGCCACAGCAGTGAAGGCCCAGAATCCAGAATCCTGGATGCCAACCACTAGGTCCACAGGGAATTCCCCTACAGAGAGTTTTATGATGACATCGGTCAGGTATGGATGGATGAAGTGTACCAGGGAATCTCCCAATCCAACCATGTTCCTCCCACCCTTCATGGTGCCAAACACAGACCGGAGAATCTCCCTATGATAAACCAGGAAAAACTTTTTCATTTTCAAAATCTGTGAGTTAAAATTTTAAGAAATGGCTAGGTCATTCTAGGGTTGACATGTGAGTATGTAGCTCTTGGTCATCGAGTCAGCTGATGGAAACGTGAACTCTGAGTATAATAGGGGTCTGCACGATTCTGGAGCAATGTTGGGACATGTCTCCCGCAGAGCAGGGGGAAGCCCTTCCGCAGTAAGGCCCCCCATGGCCGGGGCCCAGTGGATCGTGCCGCGTGCTCCTACGGTCAGCTCACCGTCCCCACCTCGTCTCAGGTGGATGGCTTGGCTCGCGGGGAAGCTCCAGGGGAGGGCTTCCAGTTCCTCTCTGCAAAGGACAGTTGCTTTAGAACAGCAGCATCAGTGGCACCTGGAAGCGCGCTAGAAAGGCCCCGTCTTTCTTGCCGCGTCTGCGGCACCCCGAGCCAGGAAGTGAGGGAGCTGCGTGTTAACAAATCTGATCCCTCACGGCACACAGCCCCTCAGAAAAGGCCACGCAAGGGCTCCCAAGAGAGACGACATGGGGGTTCTCGGGGTTCACAACTCCCTGCTACGATCTTGGGGAACCCTTTCCAGAAGATTCATAGCATATGCTAGTATATCAAAGGCTACAAACAGTTCCGTGTCAAAGAAGCTGTTTAGCCTGTTGAACAAGGGTTTAGAAATATATCAGAACATGAAACTCATTTACTTTCTTTTACTGTTTTATTTTTTTAATAGTGAAAACTTTTATATTTAGAATTAGCCAGCTGGACTCAGTTTAGATGATCCCAATTTTGCTGGCAACATCCAAAGCGTCATAGGCGGGAGCCAGTTGAATGTCTGCCTTCTTCTCTCCATCAGGCCTGATCAGGGAGCTGAGCTGAGCCACGTCAAGGTCGTAGAGCCTCTTCACAGCCCGTTTAATCCGGCGCTTTGTTGGCCTTGAGGCCCACAGTGAACACCAGCGTCCTGTTGTCTCCTATTTTCTCCATGCTGACTCTGCGGGGAGGGGGAGTTTGGGGACGGCATAGTGGTTGTTTGTTTCTCCTAGGGCTTCTCTTCTGAGGGTATTTGGGCTGCCGCCCAAGCCGCAGTGTTTTGGGCCACAGGAAGGTGGGTGGCATCCGGATCTCCGTTTTTGTGGCTGTGGACACCTTTCAACCCTGCTTTCCTGGCCCTTGAAGCCTTTGCTTCGGCTTCAGCTTTGGGAGGGGCAGGGGTTTCCTTCTTCTTGAAAAGGCTACTCTATTTTTAAAAAAGATGTTTCACTTGATTTCAGAAAAATTTTCATTTGCTTTCTTATTTGCTTGGGTGGCCTTGCTCATGGATGGCTAGATTGATCAATAAATAGAGATATATGGTCAGGATTATTTTCTAACTCCCATCTCTGCTCCAGTCTCGATTTCAAGTTCCCAGTCTGACTGGTGTTACCTGGATCAGTGTCTTTCCCCTGTGGCCAGAACATCAAATTCAAATTACACCAAATGTCTATTACACCAAAGTTTCCCCTTGGGAATGAGGGTAGTATCAAAAAAAAAAAAAAAAACTCAATACAAGTGGAGCAGTTCATCCTAATAGGCTGTGCTATGAAATATGTTACAGTTAAAATACAAAAAGCCTGTTCACACAGATATCCATGTGTGATGCGAGGAGACGCGATGAATGCTTTATGAAAGGTAACACTGCGTCCACAAATAATAGAGTACATTTGCCCAGAGCTAATGCCACGCAGGCTATAGTCCATGGGATCGCAAAAGAGTTGGACATGACTTAGCAATTAACAACAATAACAGCAATGCTCTGCACTCAAGTTGAATTGCAGCTAGTAATAACCTCTTCATCACACATAACGAAGGTGAAAAGTTTGAAAAGTGAAGTGAACTAAAAGTTCATATGGTTTTTAAAAAGCAGCAGCTGACAAGATTCTGTGCTGGTGTAACAAATTTTGCCCTTAAAGTGATCCTGGGAGAACTTTCATGTTATTAATAAATTAAAAATAGTGTCTTCAATCTCTGTATCCTCATCTCAGAATAAACATGCCAGAACATATAAAGCAGATCTCACAGAAACATAGTCACCATACCTCTCCACCAAATTTAGTCCCAGTTTTAGAAAACACCTCGATATTTAAGGGTTGATCGTGAGGCTGTGAGATTCACAATAGTTCCAGTAGGTGGCATCAGCCACACTCTTGAAAATGTTGAATCAGACGATTTAATTAAGGAGCAAAACCAATGCTTCATTCTCTAATTCAGGGACGAGGATTCTGGCCAGATCGCTGATGGCTTAATTGCTGACTTTATGCCACTGACTTTCAAATAGGGTTTAACAAGCTTTCTTATTTCATTCCCATAAGGAATTCAAGAACAGCTTGCTCTAGTTTTCTGAGTCACAGAAGTCTCCCTGCCATTCATGTCCTCAACTGTGAAAATTTTGTTCACGGAGAGGAGAGGCCGGATGGGGTGTCAGGCCAAGCCACCACAGCCGGGCCTCGATTGTCACCCAGGCTTCTGGGTGACAGATTCCAGTGGAAGCCGCCAAATGCACCTGCTCACACAGAGAATGGAGTCACTCTGACAAGAAACCGGACCAGCTGGCAGCGAGGGGGAAGAAAGCCTCGAGCCACCAGACCTCTCCCTGGGGACGACGTCAAGATCAGAGAAGGAGAATGCTTAAGGTTTCCAAGGCGTCTCACGTGGGTCAGATTTTCTAACTTTTTTGGATTTTATACCTACCTGATGGTCTAGAGTTCATGAAATGCTCACTTAGGGTTTCTTGGCTGTGTTCTCCCTCACTGCTCACCAGGCGCTTAAGTGGGACCACAGCTATTCTGTTAACAACCTCTGGAGAACTAGAGATGTGCTACACTCACACCAACAGCATGACCTTTCCTGGAAGAACTCATCATGGTATCTTGTTTGCCTTAAATGGTCACAACTATGCCCTAAATCTAGATGATGTGAGAAAGAAAATTTCTCTCCCATACATTTAAAGTTTGTTCTTACCCACTCCAGAAATAATCATTCAATAATTTCCCTACACATCAGCTGAGCAAGAAATGAGCATAAGTACTTGACATCCAGTGAGTCTCAAATCTTGGTTAAAAAGGAATTGGACTCACATTAATGAAAATCCACCCATTATATTTTACAGTTGCTTACAAGCGAAGGTATTGCTACTTCATCTTCACAGCTTCATGTTGGATTAAAGGATGTCACCCAAGCATCCTTAGCTGTGGCCCCACTTGCTGGGACAAAAAGACTTCAAAGAAGTATCTAAAAGTGTGTTTTGGGTTATTTCTTTGTTAAGGTTTGCACAGACCAGTAGCCTTCCTTTTCTTGACAACCTTCCCTCTCCTTTAGCAGACTAGGTATTGAAAGCAGCCGAGTGCAAGCTCACAGAGCCTCCCAGTGCACCTGAGGGGGCGCTGCTGTCTGTGGTGAAGGAGCAGCCTTTCTGGCTCTGTCTTCTAGCCAGACAGTGCCTTGGCTTAGGGGGTGCCAGTGGCTTGTGACTTTGCTTCCAAAGCAACACAAGGGAAAAGGAACTCTGTGAGTCCCAAGTAACTCGGAGCATGTGGGCACAGTGTGTGTGCTTATGCTGGCCCTGTCTCTGGCAGATTCTGGTCTGGATCCTCCTGAGTTAAGCAGAAGGCTAAGAAACAGCAGCTGTGCCTCCAGCCAGGCCCACTTTTCTGAATCCACTTATTAGAATTTATCCCATGATAAATAATATACTTCTTAATGTTACGGAACCCAGGTCCAGCTGCTCACCGCTCAAAAGCCAGTAAAGAGGTCAAATTGGTGGAAATGAAAGTTTGCTTTATTTTGGATGCCAGCAACTGGAGGGGAGGGGGTCAGGAGGTAGGGTACACTCCTGTCCAAAGGCCAACCCGTCCTCCCTGCAATCAGGGGACAAGAGCTATTAAAGCTCTATTAAAGACAGAAGGGGAGGCTACATGCAGAAACAGCACAGTCAGCTCTGACCGTCATCTTGAAATTGGTCATTGGTGGCCTGACCAGTGTGGTTGTTTGAGGCACAGTTAATCTTCAGTCCCAGGGTCGGTTTGTTTCCATTTGCTGGAGGCCAATTCTTGGAATTGTGGCAGCTTATGTCACAGCTACAGTCTGTCCATCAGGTAGTTAACTTCAGAATCTGTAAGACAGCTCATAGAATATGGCTCAGAATATTCTCTTTAATCCTTGAGAAGGAACTAAAGGTCCCTGAATTTGCTTAAAGACTAAACTATTATTATTTGGTTTCCTTATACTGTTTTCCCTTGTTTCTGCATTGTTTTCACTTCTCCGATTAAACTTATTCTTTGGCTAAAGTTTTTTTCACAGACCGATGGCAGGGTGAGAACAGGACCAGGGGTCCTGCTCCATTTCACTAAGTAGTTGTATTCCCAATTTCATTGTTGCTGTTGTTGCTTAGTTGTAAGTCTTGCCTGACTCTTTGCAATCCCATAGACTGTAGCCACCAGGCTCCTCTGTCCACGGAATTTTCTAGGCAAGAATACTGGAGTAGGTTACTATTTCCTTCTCCAGGGCATCTTCCCAACCCAGGACTGGAACCCATGAATCTTGCATTGGCAGGTGGATTTTTTACCACTGAACCACCAGGGAAGACCCTCCCAATTTCACAGGGAATGAATAAACTGATTTATGGTTTGAATAACAGAGATAAAATAAAGACCAAGGGAGCAGGGTAATGAGAGAGTGAAACAATGGCAGTATTTTATGGTAGTGGTGATGGAAGCAGAGTACTTGGGCAACAGATCTACCCAGGGATTACATGGAATCAACTGGATTATGAGTGAAGAACTAATATGCTGCTTCTTAATACTTACATTTAAGTTAAAAACATTTCCTAAAATATTTCAATGTGGTAAATCTGTGGGCTGGGGAGATGTGGCAACATTGTATATCCTGTGTTTATTTAAGATGAAAATAAGTAGAGGAATTAGATCATCTGATTCATCTTTTTATTTTTGCAAATGAGAACCAAGGCCAAGAGAAAGGAAATGACTCCTCTAAGACCGTACAGTAATGTTGGAGCCTGGGCCATCAAAATCATCCCACTTTCCTCCTTATAGCTTCTTAATTTCTCTCCACCTTCCACAGTCCACTGTGTGTTTAGATATTCAGTATTTATCAGGGGTCATGAAATACATTTCACTCTACCGTGACGGTAGCACCAATCTGATGGTGCAAAGGGAGCTGAGTCCATGAGCCTGTGTCATCTCGGACAGCAGGCAGGCTCCATCAGGTTCTCAGCCCTTGGTGGTCATCCTCTCTCCACAGCTCAGGTCTCCTGACCCTGACTGACCTTAGGGCTCTGGCTCAATTGTCTGAGACTCTAAAAAATTTTCTTTGCCAGGACAGCTGTGGTTTTGCATCCAGTTCTGACAACTCAGTTTCTGTGATTGTCTCAAGATTGAGTCCCTACCATTGTTACTAACTGTCCCCTCCTTGGGTCCCTGTGCCAGAATCCCTGCTTCTTAATACCCCGTGTCCAGTGGATATTGCTTTCCTTTTTCCAGACCTTGCTGGTTCAAGTTCCTGTCCTTACCTCAGCCCAGGGGCTGGACCCCACTACTTATTGATGAAGGGCTGCCCTCTTCCCTCAGTGAAGACATACATATTGGGAAAAACGCATACAACTATCTCAATTTTGTTTGATTCATCCTGAATGCTTTATATTTTTCTTCCCCCTCTCACTCTCAGCCATCCAGTGGGCTTCTTCAGGAAAAAACATAGATTCAGCTACAAAGACGTGCTACAACACCTGAGCGCCCACTCCATCAGCCCTCTGGACATCTCAGCACAAAAGCCAACCTCAGCTGTCTGTCGGACAGAAAGACATTTTCCTCTACCCTGCTAGGTTCTTCTGGCTGGTGTAAGAATTAAGTTGATGTGAGACAGATTAAAAGAAAGCAAAGCAAAAGCTTAATAACATACACACATGAGAGAGACAAGGGAGAACTGAGCAATTCATCTGCAATGAAGGAGACCCTGATTCAGTCCCTGGGCTGGGAAGGTCCCCTGGAGAAGAGACAAGCTACCCACTCCAGTATTCTTGGGCTTCCCTGGTGGCTCAAAGGGGAAAGAATCTGATTGCAATGCAGGCAACCTGGGTTCAGTCCCTGGGCTGGGAAGATCCCTTGCAGAAGGGAACGGCTGCCCACTCCAGTACTCTTGCCTGGAGAATCCCATGGACAGAGGAGCCTGGCAGGCTGCAGTCCATGGGGTTGCAAAGAGTTGGACACAACTGAGAGACTTTCACTCACTTCCCATAGCTGCTTTACGATGCTGTGTTAGTTTCCGCTGTACAGAAAAGTGAAATAGCTATCTGTTTATATATATCCCCTCTTTTCTGGATTTCCTTCCCATTTAGGTCACCACAGACACTGACAATGGTTGCCTATGCAACAATAGTTCTCATTATTTATCTATTTTATACATAGTATCAATAGTGTTTATATATCAATCCCAATTTCCCAGTTCACCCCCTGCCCCCTCACTTCTACCTTGGTATCTATGTGTTTGCTCTCTACATCTGTGCCTCTATTTCTACTTTGCAAATAAGATCACTGATACCATTTTTCTAAATTTCACATATATGTGTTAATATATAATATTTTTCTCTTTGTGATATTGCATTCTGTATGAAGCATCTAGGTCCATCCACATCTATGCAAATAGCACAGTTTCATTCCTTCTTATGACTCATTCATTCCTCTGCTGATGGACATTTAGGTTGCTTCCACGTCCTGGCTGTAAATAGTGCTGCAATGAATGTGGAAGGGCCTGTATCTTATAGAATCATGGGTTTCTCTGGGTATATGCCTAGTAGTTGAATTGCTGGGTCACATGGTAGTTCTATTTTAGCTCTTTAGGAACCTCTTTACTTTTCTTCATAGTAATTTTATCAGTTTGCATGTCAATGGAATACATTTTAATAAGATTTGTGGGAGGAAATACATTTTCTTTACTAGATATATTAAAATGTATCCATATTTCCTTAGTATGCACAAAGCCTGAAGGGAAGACTCAGAGGCTTCTAAGTTGCACAAAAGAGTAACCAGTCATCCAGGACTTCTCCCATGGAAAGGGAGGTCTGGGGGGGATGGCAGAGGCACTGCACTCTGGGGTGCCACCCATCTGAGCCTGAAATCCTGCTGGACCCTCAGGGTGGGCTTGAGCAGAAACTGTTGACACCCAGCCCTTTCCTAAACCTATTTCTTCCCGTATTTATACAACTTAAGCTGCCGAAGCACAAGGCAGCTAATTTTTCCAACCATGTGCCTGACTTGATTTCTGCATCAGTATTTGAGTCAAATCTGAGCATTCACACTGTAGCTGAACAAGCCAAATCCTCTGGCTTTCACCCATTGTTTTAAAGCCACATGGAGTAGATGTAGTCATCTCATAGACAGCACATGGACTGGCCACACCCTTAGGTTACAGAATTGCAGGTGAGTCTCATACTCCCTGGAGGATATGCTGACCTATTTCTGCCCCCTCCAACCCCAGCTGACAGGTGAGGATATCAACTCCCAATACCGCCTCCTTGGAAAAAGAAAGAAGATGGATTGAGGTGTTCCTTTTGGTGATATAATCATTGATGATTCTTTACTTAGTGAAGACGAATTAAGACTTTTGACCTGGGGAACAAAACACAGCCTGTAAAAACATGGTTTCATACCAGCTGAATGCTGTTACTGAACATGAAATCATGATAATCAGAGCTGAGTCAAGCTTGACAAAGCCTCTTGGATTATGCCCTCCAGTGGAATTCTCACAGTTGAAGCTCTCAAAGATTGGCAAGCTCACCACTGATAAGATTGTCTTCTCAATTTCTTAGACTAAGATTTAACACTTAGGGTGCATGCATGCATGCTCAGTCATGTCTGACTCTTTGCAACCCCAGGGACTGTAGCCCATCAGGTTCCTCTGTCCATGGGGTTTTCCAGGCAAGAATACTGGAGTGGGTTGCCATTTCCTTCTCCATTTATTTCATTACTTCCTCTTTAATTAAACAAAGTAATATCACATATTTTTCAGCCTAATTTTGCTTACTGAGGTTGTGGGTATATTTCTCAGGAAGGAAATTAAGTTAGATTTAGGAGTAGAACTGTGCCAAGTTACTTAGGCAAGAAGTTTCACTAATAAGCACCAGGACATGAAACTGAGCCCACGTAAAACCAAGTTTTCCTGCAAGTTTATGATTAATCTCTTTATCTAAAACTTAAGTATTCCCTTTCTTGTCTGACCCTTGTTACTCTCAGGATTGAGGAGCATCAAAGGAAAACGGGAATTGAAATCAAGAGGCACCCTGCAGGGCCTTCTTGGGTACAAAAACCCCTCCATGTTCTGCATTTCTTGTTTGTTTTAAAAGATTTTGCTCTCCTAGGCCTTCCCTGAGTTACAGAGAACAGACTCAAGCAGTTAATAATTAGAAAAGAAGAGTCACAGGACTCTTGGATCCCCGGGAAGGGATACAGGTAACAATCTGATGCATGTCTTTGAATTGTTCTGCAGAAACTAGCTCCCACACAGTGGAATGTGGTGACTACATGCTGGACACAAGACCCCAGATGGAACTAGAAGACTGATGATTGAGAATCCCAAAATATCACCCTGCTACTTCACCACTAACCAGTTAAATGAAGCGCCACAGGCTGATCAGGCATCCTATGACCCTCTCCTCTAACACTCTTTGAAAACCCTTGCTAAAAGCCATCTAAGGAGTATGGGGTTTTGAGCAAGAGTTTCCTATTCTCCTTGCCTGGCACCCTGCAAATGAACCCTTGCTTTGCTGCAAATACCTGCCGTCAGAATTTGACTCTCTACACTGTGGGCACAGGCCCCTTGCTTGGCAACAGACACATTTAGTCAATCATGTGAATTGATTCATAGGTTACAATTATAAAACATCAGGTGATTTGATCTATATAATTTTACGATTAGGAAATTAAACAACTTCCATGACAGAAGAGTGGTGCTAGTGATAACTTGCCTGCCAATGCAGTAGACACAGGAGACGGGATTTTGATCCTGGGTCAACAAGCTCCTCTGGAGGACAGCCTGGCAATCTGCTCCAGGATTCTTGCCTGGGGACTCCCATGGACAGAGGAGCCTGCTGGGCCCCAGTCCACAGGGCCACAAAGAGTCAGACACGACTGAAGCAAATTAGCATGCATGCAAGGCAGAACAGGTCTCTGATCACTGGGAACACAATTGGTGGGGAGAGGGAGAGCAGTTTGGGAAAGAGCATGTCTTTGAAATCGATAGGGGTTCCCTTCTCACTCTCAAAGAAAGGACAAAAAGTTCCAATGATTTCCCCTAGACAGCTCCTCTCTGGGGTGGTATAGTGCCACTGTAATCCCCATGCACTGAATTAAGGAAAGTAAGACATGTGCTCATCCTCTATCTGCAGCACAGAGTGATTTCTGTCCTCACCTGCAACAAAGGACAAGGGCTCCAGTGTTTCCTCCCATGGCTAATGGTCCCCATGAGGAGTGGTTCTCACGGCCCTGGCCATGTGAGGAGGGAGCGGGATGGCATCACTTTGGGGCCAGGGCCAACTGTTCAGTCTTGAATGAATTTGGCATTCTGCTCTAAAGATAGTCATGTTGACTACAAAGCTCCCCAGGCTATGGTTATTCTGACTCAGAAACACCCTTGTACGTGATATGCTACTCACTGACCTAGAGGAGGGCTTGCCAAATAGGAGCAGGCAGTTACAAAGGGCAAGGAGAAATGGAAGGGGAAATGAGAGGAGAGGAGGGGCTTTTGGAAATAGAAACTGTATGTCCTTTACAGCTAGTTACCCTGCCATAATTGCTGCACAGAAAGGACACTTGGGAAATGCATCTGCCCACAACAGGGCACAAGTTAAACAGTATAGATGTGTAATATTTGTCTGGGGTGTGTGTTCCCGGCAGGGGCAGTGCTGCAAACATCCAGTCTCTTCACCTCCAGCGTGGGCCACAGGAAGACTGTAAATATCCTCCCAATCTTTTCCTATCTCTAGGGCTAAGCTCTGTGCAGAGGGGGGTTCAGCTTCCATCACTGGGGATTATTGGTCAGATTATCTCAATGACTTCCCTGGTGGCTCAAACGGTAAAGCATCTGTCTACAATGTGGGAGACCCAGGTGCGATCCCTGGGTTGGGAAGATCCCCTGGAGAAGGAAATGGCAATCCACTCCAGGACTATTGCCTGGAAAATCCCATGGACAGAGGAGCCTGGTAGGCTACAGTCCATGGGGTCGCAGAGAGTCGGACATGACTGAGCTACTTCACTTTACTTCTATCTCACTCTGAATGACCCAAGGAATCATCAAGTAGCAAAGAGTAGGAAGAATGGGGGTTCCTGGTAGCTCAGCTGGTAAAGAATCCACCAGCAATGCAGGAGACCCCGGTTCAATTCCTGGGTTGAGAAGATCTCCTGGAGAAAGGATAGGCTACCCACTCCAGTATTCTTGCCTGGAGAATCCCATGGAAAGAGGAGCCTGGCGAGCTACAGTCCATGGGGTCGCAAAGAGTCAGACACAACTGAGCGACTAACACACAGCACACAGGAAGAGTGGAGGCACAGTACGTTCACATATTGCCATTTAGGGCTGATTTATTGCATAGAAAAGCATTTTCCATACCTTTCATACTGAGATAGACTTTGTCCTTTCCTTTAGTTTTCAGTAGTCCTTTAAAATCTATTTCTTTATCGCCTGTTGACTTTACTGTACTGATAACTTTAGAAGAGTTCTGTTATTACATGATGACTAAGCCAGTAGCCATATAGAAAAGCAGAGACATTACTTTGCCATCAAAGGTCCGTCTAGTCAAGGCTATGGTTTTTCCTGTGGTCATGTATGGATGTGAGAGTTGGACTGTGAAGAAAGCTGAGCGCCGAAGAATTGATGGTTTTGAACTGTGGTGTTGGAGAAGACTCTTGAGAGTCCCTTGGACTGCAAGGAGATCCAACCAGTCCATTCTGAAGGAGGTCAGCCCTGAGTGTTCTTTGGAAGGAATGATGCTAAAGCTGAAACTCCAGTATTTTGGCTACCTCATGTGAAGAGCTGACTCATTGGAAAAGACTCATGCTGGGAGGGATTGGGGGCAGCAGGAGAAGGGGATGACCAAGGATGAAATGGCTGGATGGCATCATGGACTCGATGGATGTGAGTCTGAGTGAACTCTGGGAGTTGGTGATGGACAGGGAGGCCTGGCGTGCTGCAATTCATGAGGTCACAAAGAGTCGGACACAACTGAGTGACTGAAATGAACTGAACTGAACTGAAGCCAGTACACACTTCATAGAGGAAACATAACGCTTTGACAAATGGATCTTGTATTTCATTTGCAGTTTTTCATATGACCTCTTTGCATGAGGTGGCCAAAGTACTGGAGTTTCAGCCTTAGCATCATTCCGTCCAAAGAAATCCCAGGGTAAATGTTATTATAGAGAAGAGCTTTAAAACAAACACATGGTTAATTAGCAGCCCAGACCTTGCTCTGCTTGCAGCATTTCTTGCGGTAGCATGTTTCATTTATTCACCACCCTGGAAGAAGTTTTGTCATCAAGCTTCAGTTCCAGTAACTATAACATTATCCTAAGGATTCAGAGGAAGATGATGCCGAGGCATATAACCCACTGTCTAGTGTTTTGAACTGTGGTGTTGGAGAAGACTCTTGAGAGTCCCTTGGACTGCAGGGAGATCCAACCAGTCCATTCTGAAGGAGATCAACCCTGGGATTTCTTTGGAAGGAATGATGCTAAAACTGAAACTCCAGTACTTTGGCCACCTCATGCGAAGAGTTGACTCATTGGAAAAGACTCTGATGCTGGGAGGGATTAGGGGCAGGAGGAGAAGGGGACGACTGAGGATGAGATGACTGGATGGCATCACCGACTCGATGGACGTGAGTCTGAGTGAACTCCGGGAGATGGTGATGGACAGGGAGGCCTGGCGTGCTGCGATTCATGGGGTCACAAAGAGTCGGACACGACTGAGCGACTGAACTGACCTGAACTGAACTGAGTGTCACTCTGACGCTGCTCCTGTTTTCAGTGGGCGTTCATTAAGTGTCCCTTACTTCATCTTTAAGCCTAGGTGAATAAGTGAGACAGATGGGACTCCGCAGCTTGTTAGTAATTAGAAAATTATGCTCTATCAGCTTTTAATGACTGAACAGGAAGGCTTGGCTAAGTCCTATCCAACCCTCTAAAAGCAGCTGGAATGTCACTGCTCGATGAATTCAGCTAGAGTTCAGCTAGAACTGAATCCTCCCTCTTCTGAACTCGCAAAGCACATTACTTTCCTTACAGTATTTCTATCTCTTACTGCCTGCACAAGTGCTGAGGCTTGGGATTGTGTGTTGTGCTAAAGCGATGCCTTTTGTGCAGAAGGTTTTGATTAAACGTTGGTCAAATTGAACTGAAGTCTGATCCTGATACAGTACCAGGGCCTTCACATCACACACAGGTTCTGTAACGCAAGGATTGTGCTAATGTTTTGGAACGAGTGAGTGCTGTAACAGAAATCCTGTCCTGGACAATGCCGTCACTGACACACTTAACGTCAAACTTCTGGGGGCGCCAAGAGTGAAGACACTTGATTCCCATAGACAGTCACACTGTCCTGGGCTACTTACCTCTTCCGTTAGGAAATTCTTGAGGGTAGAGGGTGTGTTTCCTTAGCCCTTTTCATCGATGATCCTTTATCTCCATCTCCAGTGCCAACGCTGCTACAGCACGTGTGAACGCACAGCACAGGACTCGTGACTGCACCGAATTGTACTTCCGGTTGAAGTAATTCACGCCTCAAATGCTTGCTATGTGATTTCAAAAAAGCATGAGCATCCTGTGGAGACCACGATTTCAGGTCCCCTGGACAGCTATGTTTTCCTAGTTGCTCAGCTCAGAGACTTTATCCCTCAGGTCTTTGAACTTTGGGGGGATGGCAGCACTTGACACCATTGACACCCTCCCCAGTTTTGAAGGTCATGGGACCCGGGATTTCTGTGAAGGTGCAGGTAGTTGACACTTCTCTTAGCTCTGTTAGTTCTGCAATTTTTTTCCCCCTTTTTTCATAAATGTTCCCCAGGTTTCTTTTATCAGCTCTTTCCTGTTTCTCCTAGTAGTCTTGCAAACTTTGGCTGCCTGATGCACTCCTAGAGCTTCAAATGACTCTTCCCTGAAAAGATAGTCTTGTAAACATGTATCTTTACCTTGATCTCCATCCAACTTCCCAGTTCCTGCTGGCCCTCTCCATTCAAATGTCCTGCTGGGGACTTTCCTGGTGGTACAGCGGATGAGAGTCCACCTGACCATTCAGGGGACTCGGGTTCAATCCATGATCTGGGATGATCCCACATGCTGTAGAGAAACTAAGTGCATGCACCCCGACTCCTGAGCCTGTGCGCTGGATCCCATAAGCTGCAACTGCTGAGCCCAAGTGCTGCGACAGCTGAAGCCTGTGTGCTCAGAGCCCATGCTCTGCAATAAGAGGAGCCGCCGCAATGAGAAGCTTGCGCATCACAGCTAGAGAGCAGCCCCTGCTTTCTGCAACTAGAGAAAGCCCGTGCTAGAAACCGAGACCCAGTGCAACCAAAACTAAAAGTAATCAAATCAATAAAATACTGAGAGAAGTCTTACTGGCACACCAAACACCACCAAGCAAGAGCGTGCATGATTGGCCCCAGTTTGCTCCTTGGATGTCATTCACCTTTTACCATTTATCCTCTCATTTATTTACTGCCTTTCAGATATGCGGATGCCTTTCTGTTCTTCAAATACTTCCAGTTCATTTCTGCCTCTGGGTATTTCCAATTGCTCTTCCTTCTTGGAGCCCACTTCCCCTGGCTTGTCATACAGCTGGTTCCTTCTTATTCCCTACCGTCCCAGCCTGCTTCCCTCTCCCACAGCAGGCTGTTCTGTTTTCCCCAGAGGATCACCATTCTGAATGTATCACATGTTCGTTTAAAATAGATTCTGTGAAGACAGACTCTCTTTGTCACACTGAAGCCTTAGCTCAGGGCCAGGCACATTAGACATTTGTTGGTGAACTGTGCATTAGGAAACCTGGGGTTTTGTCCTAGACCTTTTATTGACCAGCTGTAGGCCTTTGGGGAGTTCATTTTCCACCTTGGACAGCAGTTTTTTCCATCTACAAAAGACAGAGCACTTTCCCCAGCATCTCTCCATGCATCATTAAGATGCCCACTTAGATATATTAGAAGGGAGGAAGTAATAAGAGCAGGGCGAGTAGGGAAGCTCTGGGTCCCTCCTACCCAAGCCCACCAAGAAGAACAGCTTCATTTTTATTTTGCTTGACATATTGATCTTACACTTAAAATGTCATCCGAACAAAGTTTTATGCATTAAAATTAAAATTAAAAAAATTACTAATTCTGATCATTGTGAGGCAGCTTCTGTCTTGAATTATGATTATGTCCAAAGTAGAATTCATTCTTCCTGTCCTCCTGCAAGCCGGCTTGAATTTCCTATTCCTCTATTTGGTATTGTCACACAAATTCAAAGCTTCAGAGTTATTTTTGATGGTTCCTTCTTCTTCTCCTCCCTTACCCAACCTGGTGCCTAATTGTTCTAAATGCCTTTCTCTTTTTAATTTCCATTCCCCAGGCAAGAAGGCCCCACTTAAGCCCTAGGATCTGATAACTTCTTACTTGGACTCTTGCACATTTTACTTGGACCTCTGCACGGCTCTCCCTGTATTCTGCACTGACAATCCTATCCCTACAGACTACTAACTGATTTTTCTAAATAGAATTCTAGTAGTTAGTCTTTTGAAAACCTTCAGTGTCTTTTTATTGCTCATGAAATGAATCCAAACGACATGCCCTGGAGCCTTTCCTGCTCATGGCACTATTCTTGTCTGCCTGTCCACAGCGCTCTTCTGCAACACAGGGGTCTCTGTTCTCTGAGACCTGGGATCCCTCTCCTGGCCGAAGCACCTGGCCAGACCTCTAAAAAGTCACCCTGGCTAAACAGCTTTGTCTAAGAGGTGTTTTAAACTGGATGACAGCTGACTGACCAATCTGATACTTTCTCTTCGGAAATTTAAATGCAAGATTTGACAGAATTTCCATTAGGATGGAAAAGAGTGAAGAGGCATTGGACAGAAGCCATGAGGCAGGAAAAGTCATGAGACTGTCAGGCAGAGAGCAAAAGGCCTTGACGGCAAGAGGACATGGAGATAGAACGTGACCGATCCATCTGATGGACCGCTGTTGGATATACCACCTCCACCTCTGTGGCAGCCTGGCGGAGCAGGGACCGGAACCTGCTCAGGGCCGGGGCTGCGGCGCACTGCGCCCTCCTGATCGCACTGGGAAGCAAGCCGCCGAACGGACATGCTTGGGGCGGGACGGCTCCGCTTCGCTGCCTGCCCCTGCCTCCGTCTCCATGGAAACAAAACAAGCTGTTCCTGATCAACAGCAGAGCCCTAACTTGACTCCCTCTTTGTGGTGCACTGATCAAACTCCCCAGGGTATTGTTTCTTAAAGATCTGCTGTGACTTCTGCCAATAAAAGTGCTGGCTGAAAGGAGCCCTTTGTCCTCCTGCCAAGGAGAGCAGGAGGCCCCTGACTCCCGGCTTGCCAGGTTACGTATGTTTGTCTTTTCATTACGCGCTCGCCCAGTTTCAGGTCTTTCTCACCCGCTGTGCTGGGCGCAGCACACCTGGTCACATCAGGCAAAAGTCATCTCCTTCTAAACCCAGCACTTAGCTTGGCCTTTATTGCACTTTGCGTCTCCGGGGCTCTTTGAGTGTGAGAAATACAGAACTCAACTCTGCCTAAGGGGTCTGAGTAGTTCACAAAACTGAAAGAAATGCTTAACTCCTAGATATCAGAAAAGTCAACTTCTAGCCCAGCCCTGATATCTCAAGAGAAGGAATCCAGGCTTTCCCTAGGCAGTGTCACTGAAATGATTCTCCTTAACTGCTTCCACTGTATGTCAGTCCACTAGAGAGCCCGTCTCCAGCAGAAGAGACTTGCCTTCTCCCGTTTAGGGCCCCTGGCTCCCCTTGGTAGGGGCGAGTGGCAGTGGGCTTGGACTGGACAGACAGTTCCATAGCGCAATCAGCCCATGTGGGGAAGAAAAGAGAATCTAAGTAAAGGAGGACGCTTTTTACTAAAAGAAAGAGGAGAGGATGTTGTGCAGGCAAACACACAAAACAAAAACAGATGTGCAGAGCACACACTCTTCTATTTCACAATTATTTGCAAAGTTGTCTTTGTCTCCTGAATGCAAGTAATACATTTTCCTCTCGAGGGCAGTGTTCATTTATTACTTTTGCTTGATCCTCCAATAATCACAATATTATCAATATCTAATATTTATTGAGCACACACAGTGACACTATGTTGAGTGTCTTATGTCCATTATCTCATGTGATTTCCTCAGCAGATGTTTACAGTAGATGTCTTATTAAGCTCACTTTGTAGACAAGAAAGCCATAACTCGAAGAGATTTCCGAAAATAAGGCCAGTAAGAAATAGAACAGGGTTTGAAGCTTGGTCTGTGTGACCAGCTTGTCTGTGTGAACCCCTAAACTCAGGCTCCTAACCACTTTGACATATTGCCTCTACATTATATGACATACTTCATAAAAAATAGCTTCCATGCTTCTACAGAATATCTTTTGACAGTTTATGCAGTCCTGACATAGCATCTCAAGCTAAGACTTAAAAGAGCTGGAAGAGACTTAGAGAAAACCTACCAAGAGGCAGAATGATAGCAGAGAAATGGCTGGTGAAGGAAAGCCTAAGAAAAGTCATGATCCTCATGTGAAAAACTCCCAAGTACCTGGTCAGGCCAAGCCCAGTGTTTTATAGACTAAGCAACAGCCAAAGTAAGGAAAAACAAATGAGACTTTCTATGAGGACTTTTTGTAGACTGAAAGGTTCTGTGTATAGAGAAGGTTTGGTTATTTTTTCTCTCTGTGCTAAGTTGTTTCAGTCGTGTCTGATTCTTTGCTATCCTGTGGACTGAGCCTGCCAGGCTCCTCCGTCCACAGGATTCTCCAGGCGAGAACACTGGAGTCTGTTGCCATGCCCTCCACTGGGGGATCTTCCCGACCCAGGGATTGAATGCGTGTCTCTTATGTCTCCTGCATTGGTGGACAGATCCTTTAGCACTAGTACCACCTGGGAAGCTCCACTTTTATTCTAACCTATAGAAAATATTGGAATGTAAAAGTAAAACCAACAAGTTTTAAATAAATTTACAGTTCACACAAAGGCCAAGGCATTCTGTGGCTGCCCTCGTCTTGCAGGCTCAAGTTGGTGGATGCCTGGATGCTGCTGACTGGGCTGGAGGGAACTTCAACTTGCCTCCCTTTGGCAATCCTCAGGTTTTCAGTGTGACTACAGAGAAGAGAGACTGCAGGCACATCTTCTTTAATTGCACTTCACAGATATTGTGCTTTTCATAAATTGAAGATTTGTGGCAGCCCTGCATTAAATAAGTCTTTCAGCACCATTTTTCAAACAGCATTTGCTCATTCTTGTCTCTTTTGGGTAATTCTTGCAATATTTCAATCTTTTTCATCATTTTCATATTTGTTACTGTGATTTGTGATCAGTGATCTTTTGTTTCACTGCTATGTGTCACTGAAGTTCCAGATGATAGTTAGCATTTTTTAGCAGCAAAATATTTTTATTTAAGATATGTACATTGTTTTTTGAGACACAGTGCTATTGCATACTTAATAGACTATAGTGTAAGTGTAACTTTTATATGCACTTCAGTTCAGTTCAGTTCAGTTGCTCAGTTGTGTCTGGCTCTTTGCGACCCCATGGACTGCAGCAAGCCAGGCCACCCTGTCCATCACCAACTCCTGGAGCTTACTCAAACTCATGTCCATTGAGTCGGTGATGCCATCCAACCATCTCATCCTCTATTGTCCCCTTCTCCTCCCACCTTCAATCGTTCCTAGCATCAGGGTCTTTTCAAATGGGTCACCTCTTTGTATCAGGTGGCCAAAGTATTGGAGTTTCAGCTTCAGCATCAGTCCTTTCAATGAATATTCAGGACTGATTTCCTTTAGGACAGACTGGTTGGATCTTCTTGCTGTCCAAGGGACTTTCAAGAGTCCTCCAAAACCACAATTCAAAAACATCAGTTCTTCAGCGCTCAGCTTTCTTTATAGTCCAACTCTCACATCCATACATGACCACTGGAAAAGCCATAGTTTTGACTAGATGGAAGTTTGCTGGAAAAGTAATGTCTCTGCACTGGGAAACTATAAAATTTGTGTGACTCACTTTAGTGCAGTGGTCTGGAACCACACCCGCAATTATCTTTGAGGCTTTTTAAGTCTCTGCTGGACACATCCACTGTAGGGACAAATTTGTTGCAAGGAGATCTCAAATGAGTCATTCAGGTTCCTAGAATGCAGCATGGGGACCGGAAGAAGACATCATGGGGAAAACTGGTCTGAAATGAATGGACTCCAAATACTTTTGTGAATCAAAGTGGCTAAGTCCTGTGCACTGGCCACAAAAAGAAAGAGTCATGGTATTACTTCCTTCTGTGAACCATCAAGCGAGAGAAGCGAGAGCATCTCTGATGGCAAGGTTCCTCATGTCTAGAAAAGGTAGCAGTCCAAGAGAGGAGCACTGGTCCCACGGCAGTCAGTGGTTTGCTCCACATTCTGACTCACCCTGTGCATATCCTCACTAAACTTCCGTAGCGTCTTCAGTTTCTTCTTTGAGCAACAGGAAAATGAAATCATCCCCTTCATCTCATTCCCTGTAACACTTATTAGCAGCTTTCAAATTTTAGCATGTGCCTTATATGGACTCTCATTTAAAATGCCTTTGGAGACTCTGATTCAGTAGGTGTCAATGGACCACATAGAAAGACACACAAATTCCCATTCTTGGTTGCTTTGAGCTGTTACTTCTCGTCTGCTTGTTGCTGTTGTTCAGTTGCTAAGTCGTGTCCAACTCTTTTGCAATCCTGCTTCAAAGTTGCTTTAATGAGTGAACTTCCTCCTTGTATTTGGTGCATGCCTTACTTAGATCATAATCTTTGAGATTAAGAGCTGCATATTTTCTTTCTCCAATCTTCCTGAAGGTATATACCTCGCATGTTTACAATATGCACACACATTGCTGAGTGACCAAAAGTTAACAGAAACTGTTTCTTTATGCCCACCTAACATGTGAATGTCAGGGCTGAGTTTGGGAAAGAATTTTCTTTGAGGTTGAAAGAACCAATAAAGAAAGAAATGCATAGCATAGTATGAGTTTATACAGATGATTCAAAACACAATGGAAAAGACCCAGAATTTGAAATTTTAAAATCTGTTTTCTCAGAGGTTAATTTTACTTAGAATATTACTTAGTTAAATTCTAAGTTAATTTTACTTAGAATATTATCTGACAAGGTCAAAATACTGCTCCTTTCTATTTTATGGGGCATATGACCCCATATGATTATTATTATTTTACTATTTTTCATTATTTTTATTACGAATTAATGGAAAAACAAAATTTCAAATAAGGTCTATATTAGTCTAGTGCAAACATATGCTGGAGGCCAAAGTCATGTAGTAGTCATTGGCATTTGTTTCTGGAAGAGAGAAGCATCTGGTCAGTTCCTCCTTACCTAGCAATGTGTCACTCCCTGCATGAAAGCCATCAGTGGTGCCAGTTAGCCCTCAGGAGATAATCCCAGCTGCTCAGTGTGGCTTACAGATGACACCCGACACGGCCCCACGCCCCCGACCCTTCAGCCTCCCATCTCCTTCTGGGACCTCCATTCCCTCCCACCCCTCCCCCTTCCATTGCCCTCCCTGATCCATCCATTGTTCTTTCCATCCCCTGAAGACACCATGCTCTTTTTCCTCCTTGGCCTTAGCTTATGTGTTTATTTCCTCCTCAACTTTCAGCTCTAGTTTTGTGTCATTTCATCTGGGAAGCTTCCCCTGACCCCAGGTCTGGGTTAAGGGGATGAGCTTCCTTTTTATATCATAGCATTAATTGCTTTTCTTTTTTTTCCTGTATTCTCCACTAAGACTGTAAGCCCAAAGTATGGCAGGAAATGAAAGTCTTATTCACATATATATGTATATATATGTGTACATATATACATGTGTGTATATACATATAAATGTATACCACATGTGCATACATAACCTTCCTGCTTGGTCCACCACCAATATTTGGAGTAGACTTGCTGGGACACAGCCTTGCTTCAGGAGTGATGAAGGCCCTTGTACTAATTGACTCCTTAGAAGTAGGCATCTTTACTCCTTTAACTTTCTCTTCAAGGAGTGACTCAACTTTTAATGTGCGCTTGCATTGATTCTTCTTCCACCTCTACTGACTAACCAAGTTCTCCCTGAGAGAGGACCCAATTGGTTAGCCAATCACTGCTTTGTATGGAGCCCTTCTATTGAGCAGAACTTTTAGCACCAAGTCCCAGAGACCATCTGCCAGCCCCTGCATGTTTGGGGTGAAGCATTTCTCTCTGAGGTAATCATCTGTGCCCACAGTGACAGATCATGTGGCCCACAAAAGCCTGATGATGGGGATGAGGAAGCCCCTCTGGGCATTGACTGTGAAGCAGCTGTGAGCAGAGGAGACACTCGGAGCTCCTAACCCAGGACTTGCTCTTTCCCATCTCCCATGCTGCTACCCGGGTCACCGAATGCTACCTTTAAATTAATATCTAAAAGCCACTTATGTATTTATTTTCATTCCACCTAAACTGTGCTAGCTATGAACATATGTGAGAGTCTAAATTAAATCATTCTGGCTTCTGCAAAAGAGGAAGGAAAATTAAAAACTCTTCAGAAACTTCAAGGCATGAGTTAGAGCTTTCCAGATTATTTAGAAAGATGTGGTCAGATATTTCACTGTAAATTTCCTTTGGTTTCAGCCTAGGAATGGTTTCATTTCCTCTGCAATGGTCAGTAATCATCACCACAAAATTAAGTCTGTAGGAAAAAAAGAAGCTTCATCTCTATTTAGACAACACATCAATTCTTTTTCATTTCACCATAGTTTGGCAATTTTAGTGACTATTTTTGCATAATTTATATATGTTTAGTTACAGACTTTATATAACCCATCCATTAAGCTGACTCAAACATTAGGCTGGCCATTTTTTCAGTCTAGTATTCTGGTCACATAATTAACCACGCTTCATAATATGTGGCTCCTACCACTCTGGATGTTGTGCTCCGCTTAAAAGTAAACCAATAAGTTGACTTCGGTCTCTCCACGCCTGACGTTGGCTCCTTACTGGCCCTCCCTCTCAATGAATGGAAGTTCATGTCTTCAATGAATGGGGCTTCGTGTCTTCAACGAATGGAGCTGGGGGGATAATGGGTGTCCACAGGACCCTTCATGGTGCTTCCCTGGTGGCTCAGATGGTTAAGGATCTGCCTGCAGTGGGGACCCGGGCTTGATCCCTGGGTGGGAAAGATCCTCTGGAGAAGGAAATGGTTACCCACACCAGCATTCTTGCCTGGAGAATTCCATGGAAGGAGGAGCCTGGCAGGCTGCAGCCCATGGGGTCACACAGAGTCGGACACAACTGAGAGACTGTCAGTGTCACTTTCACTCACAGGACCCTTTAAAGTTTAGCTCCTGGCACCCACATCCAGTCCTACAAAATGTGAATATGGGTGTCACCAGCTTCTCCACAGATGACCTGTCTCAGTCTTTGTCTCATACTAGGAAAAGAGGAGGACAAAAGCACAGGTGAAGCTTGTCTCTTACACCAGACAATTCAAGTTCTCAGAAGCAAAGAGAGCTTCAAACATGGATTCTCAACTCTGTTTATTCACTGGAACCAATCCCCATGTTTAAAAGACACACTCTACCATCAACCTATAGATTCTAATACTGAAGTCAGGAGTAGGGATTAGTATACGTACATGTTTCTAATATGGGGCTTCCCTAGTGGCTTGGGTGGTAAAGCATCTGCCTGCAATCCAGAAGACCCTGGTTTGATGCCTGGGTTGGGAAGATCTCCTGGAGGAGGGCATGGCAGCCCACTCCAGTATTCTTGCCTGAAGAATTCCATGGACAGAGGAGCCTGGTGGCTCCTCATGGGGTTGCAAAGAGCAACATGACTGAGCAACTAACATGCACACACATGTTTCTAACAGTAATTTTGATGATTAAGCAGGATGAAACCAGTGATTTGAATGAGAGGTTTGCAATTTTTTTTTTTAAATTTCCTCCTCCAGCAGTAAGCAAGAGCTTCATTTCACCAAATGATTGACTGCACACATTGGTGTTATTCCAGATTTGGGAGGAGAACAGTTGAGTTCCAATGGTAACCTCCTCAATTCACCATAGGCCTTAAAATAAAGAGAAAATCATCTAATCAAAATCATAAGCAAGAAAGTCTGACCTTGGATGTTTACTTCCCTTTGAACCTGCTTGTGATTCAATGTGGCTTTTTGTTTCTCAGGTGTTAAATTTGATTTGGGCATGTTAAATTTGATTTACATGAGGCATTGCAACCGAGTTCTTGAAAAGTCAAAACAAGTTGGAATACTATTTAGCAACTAACAAAGCAATACATCTTTTGATACATGTAACAAAATAAATAAATCTTAAAAAGTGAGAGAAGGTAAAAGGTTACATACTTTGTTCATTTCTATAATATTCTAGAGAAAAAACAAAAGCACAGAGATAGAAATCAGATCAATGGTTGCCAGGGACTGAGAGTGGAAGAGGGGATTCATGCAAAAGAGAAAAGAAATATTTTGAGGTAACAGAAATGGTTTATGTATTTTTTATGTTTACTATAGGACAATATGAACCAGACTTTTGAAGTGATGCTTGGTTGTCACATGTAGCTTCAAAACTGGGATTTGGATTGCATTTCATACCAGGAATAAGGGGTACAACACTCTATATGGAATGGATAGGTTCTATCTCACAGGAAAAGAAAAAATATTGCTGTGGCAATTAATATCTCTAAAGACAAAAATATTCTATGGTGGGAAGAAAGCACACAAGTAATAACCTAATTAAAAAATGGGAAAGGACTTGAGTAGACATTTCTCCAAAGAAGATGTACAAATGACCAACAGATATGTGAAAAGAGACATTAATAATCAATGAGCAATCAGCATTACCAATAACTAGTGAAGCAAATCAAAGCTACAATGATACATCACATCACACCCATTAGGATGACCATTAAGAACAAAACAAACACAAACAAAAATGAGAAAATAGCAGTTGGTGAAGATGTAAAGCGAAAGTGTTAGTCACTCATTTGTGTCCAACTCTGTGCAACCCCATGGACTGCAGCCCGCCAGGCTCTTCGGTCCATGAATTCACCAGGCAAGAATACTGCAGTGGGCAGCCATTCCCTTCTCCAGGGGATCTTTCGAACTGAGGAATTGATCCTAGTTCTCTTGCATTGCAAGCAGATTCTTCACTGTCTGAAACACCCGGGAATCCCCAGAGAAAGTTGAGCACTGAAGAATTGGTGTTTTTGAATAGTGGTGCTAGAGAAGACTCTTGAGAGTCCCGTGGACTGCATGGAGATCAAACCAGTCCATCCTAAAGGAAATCAGTCCTGAATATTCATTGAAAAGACTGATGCTGAAGCTGAAGCTCCAATATTTTGGCCACATGATGCGAAGAGCTGACTCATTAGAAAAGACCCTGGTCCTGGGTAATAACTGCATAACTTCAAATGACTTTATTTGAGTTCACTGATTCTCCTGCTTAGTTAAGTCTTCTATTGAACACCTGTAGTGGAATTTTCAATTCAGTTATTGTACTCTTCAGCTCCAAAATTTGTTTGATTCCTATATTTCTATGTCTGTTGATATTCTCGTTTTGTTCATAAATTGTTTTCCTGAGTTAATTGAGTCTTTGTCAAATAATTCCTATATCTCTGTTTTCAGTCAGTTTCTGAAGGTGTATCATGTTCCTTTGATTGAGCCACATATCCTTGCTTCTTCATATGTCTTGTATCTTTGTATTAGAATCCACATATTTTAAAAAAACTCAAAAAACAAAAACAGCAACCTCTCCTCGTACTTATCAGTTCAGTTCAGTCGCTCAGTCGTGTCCGACTCTTTGCGACCCCATGAATCGCAGCACGCCAGGCCTCCCTGTCCATCACCATCTCCCGGAGTTCACTCAGACTCACGTCCATCGAGTCCGTGATGCCATCCAGCCATCTCATCCTCGGTCGTCCCCCTCTCCTTCTGCCCCCAATCCCTCCCAGCATCAGAGTCTTTTCCAATGAGTCAACTCTTTGCATGAGGTGGCCAAAGTACTGGAGTTTCAGCTTTAGCATCATTCCTTCGAAAGAAATCCCAGGGCTGATCTCCTTCAGAATGGACTAGTTGAATCTCCTTGCAGTCCAAGGGACTCTCAAGAGTCTTCTCCAACACCACAGTTCAAAAGCATCAATTCTTCGGCACTCAGCCTTCTTCACAGTCCAACTCTCACATCCATACATGACCACAGGAAAAACCATAGCCTTGACTAGACGGGCCTTAGTCGGCAAAGTAATGTCTCTGCTTTTGAAAATGCTATCTAGGTTGGACA
>SJYT01026607.1:240860-255664 GCA_006410635.1 Cephalophus harveyi | reverse complement strand
TTAAAAAATTTAAGAGAATGTACTTATAACTTAAGAATATGCTTAAGAAACATGCTTAAGTAAATCTAAAAACTGAAGGAAAAAAAAAGATGGACTGATATTGTTACATTGAATATTTTAAAAAAATGTTTAGAATTATAAAAGACTCTAAAGTCAAAATTGCAACTGGGATTAAATATTTTCAGTGAATATAATGGACAGAATCAATATCCTTTATAAATATAAAAGACCTTTTAAAGATTGATAAGTTAAAAACAAAGCAACTCAGTAGAAAAAAATTGAGATACTAAAAACTAAAGATATGAGCAAGATAAGCATATACATAAAGATGTTGGACTTCCCTGTTGGTACAGTTGATGGGAATCCGCCTGCCAGGGCAGGGGACATGGGTTTGATCCCTGGTTCTGGAAGATTCCACTTGTCACAGAGCAACTAAGCCTGGGCACCACAGCTACTAAGTCTGCACTCCTAGAGCGCATGCTCTGCAACAAGAGAAGGCTGGGCAATGGAAAGCCCAAGTACCACAACAAGAGTAGCTCCCACTCTTCACAACTAGAGAAATTCTGCAGCAATGAAGAACCAGTGCAACCAAAAAAATTTTTTTAAGCATCTTCTAAAAATAGTTTAATTAAGTGACTTAATTTTGGTTGTGCTGGGCCTTTGTTGCTGCAAGAAGGCAGAGGCTTCTTTTGCTGCAGATGATGGGCTCTGGGATCTGTGGGCTTCAGCAGTTGCAGCAAGGAGGCTCAGTAGTTGTGGCTCCCGGGCTCCAGAGCACACGTTCCACAGTTGTGGCACATGGGCTTTTTTGCTCCAATGCATGTGGGGTTTTCTGGCATCAGGGATCAAATGAGTGTCTCCTGCGTTGACAGGTGGGTTCTTTACCACTAAGCAACCTGGGAAGCCCGCTCAAAAAAGATATCTTAAAAAAAAAATAAAGATGTCGAAACTCTCTAGTAGTTGGGAAAACACAAATTAAAGCAATAATAAAATGTCATTTTATTGATAAGATTGGCAAAAATTCACTTTTTCATTTCTTTGTTTCTTTAGTTTTTTAAAAAAGATATTCCATTAATTACTTTTTGGAGAGTAAAATGAGATAATGTTTCCTTTGTAAATTGGAGGTCTGCTGGTTGAGAACCTTAAATAAACACTGTAGATTAGAAAGCAGACAAGAAGGAAGGGCAGCTGCTTAAAATATGAATGCTATGCTCAGCCTTCTCCTCTTATCTTGTAGGTAAAACCCAGGTATCTTTGGCTTCGGCTTTTCTGTGCCCTGCCTCCAAAGCAGACCTAGCAACTCATGAACATTTTTGCCTTTATCATATGCTAGGACTGAAATCTTAAATACTGTTTTTTGTCTCTTGTCAAGAAAAAGTAGACAAGACTTATAACTGAGGGAAAGAGAGGACAGAACACACTTTCAATGTTCTATTGTTGTTGCTTTCAGTCGCTAAGACATGTCTGACTCTTTGCGATCCCATGGACTGTAGCATGCCAGGCTTCCCTGTCCTTCATTGTCTCCTGGAGTTTGTTCAAACTCAGGTCCATTGAGTTGGTGGTGATATCCAACCATAAAGCATTTTTTTAACTGGTCCACCCAAGAACTATTTAGTCATGTAGCAGAACATATTTTTACCTATCTATTCTTGACTATACTCGACTATTCTTGAGTACTTACTTCACTACTGATTAAAAGTCTAGATTTTGTGAAGCCACATGTTAATTCATAATTCTTTTGGCCTATCATCAATATCAACAATTTCTGTCCAATAGTAAAGATAAACCCAATTGTTATGGTTTTATTGTCTTGTAGGATATTAACCAGTTTTGTACCCCAAGCAAACTTTAACATTCTTTTTCAAATGTCTGTACAAACTTAGTTTTTCAAATACCTTTGAACTAGCTCTACTATCCTGCTGATTCTCATTAATTAATCAAATAAATCTTTATGCATGTTTATGTAGTTTTAAAAACTAGTATATTTTGCTATTCTCCTTTTTAAGTTTTACCCAGTTTTCAAAGCCTGACTCTATGCTTGTTTATTTTTTTCCAAAGAGAATTCGCTTGTCTACTCAACATCTCTACTTGTTCTTAGCTACTCTAGCAGTTACTGACTCAAACAAATAGACTACCAGCTACTTCTCTAGCAAAGAAGGATCCATCTGGGATGAGTAAAGAATTGCAGGCTGTTATCTGTGACCATGCTGAAGCCATGTGCAAGTCCTCACACACCAAGGGAAGGAGAACACTTTTAAAAAAGGGTAAAGGGAACTGAGAGGGCTTTAGTAACCAGCACCCATGGCTTCTCCCTGGCGGAACCCTGGCCAGGAAAGAAGAGGCATGTTTCCTCTTCCTGTGGTGCTCTGCTATTGCTGTAAGGCAGGAGGGCTCTCCTTTCTGGTCTCCCAGCTCTATTTAATTAAGGCTTCTCTTTATTAATTTCTTATACTTACCCCTTTTGATCAAGATCTTTGTTTGAAAACAATGCTGATCAAGAAGTCAGGTTTTCTAATTTGAGCATTTCTTTGTCCTTCGGTGTCAGGAAGAATCTCTCCAGAGTTTAGTGTTTCACATTAGAGGTAAAGTTCATATATTGGAGGTAATAGCCCGTCTATCTGCAAGGGAAGGCTTCAGTCCAGTGAGAAAACATATAGACATAACTAAAGCATAATTGTATCCTCTGTGTGGAGGAAGATGTATGAAATCCATTTAAGCAGTTTGAAAGGTCTGGAAACAGTATGAACAGGCTTCCTTGGGTTGCTCTTCAGAGGAGTGGGACAAGTGAGGACAGCACCTGTTCAGGTCACATTCAGATGGCAAAGAGGGTCAAGAGGGAGAACTCGGGCACTATTTGTCTGATGTCCGAATGTTATCAAGTTCATAGACATTGGGGATCATCTGATCATCAGAAGTTTGGTGACAAAGCAGGCCTTGTCTGGATATCTTGGGAGAGTTGCCTCATCAGACGCCATCTGCTTCAATGCAGAGAAATATTTACTTTTCAAGTCAACCAGAGATATGCAGGTCTAGTGAGGCTTGCCAATTTCTTTAGGTGTCATGTAATTTCCTTCGGCTTTTGGCAGCACAAGCTTTGGTTAACAATACTTAGTAGGGGACTTTCCAGTGAGGTTGAATAGAAATCTTCTAGGGGTGATTTTTTCCAATAGATGAAATCTGCAGGTTGAACAGTGTGATGCTTAAGATCTTTGTCTTTCAAGGGTAAACTGTGAAAGGAATGCTCTACCAAAACATGGTTATTTTTAATAGAGGCAATTAAGCCTTTCCAATATTAAGAGCATTTTTCTTTTTATCAGTTGTAGGTCAAAGGAAGTAAGAGCCAAATGCATTGGATGTCATGACGGTAAGAGTTTATGAGTTCCAAAAGAAGTGGATCTGAGATTTAGAAGGACCAATGGCAATAGTATTGGCCAAGTATTTAGAGGGCCTCTACAAAGTTTTCCAATTGTCTGAATAATGCCATTATTGTATTTGATTAAGCCAGAGGACTGAGGGTAGTAAGCATGGTAAGAAGCTTTTGTAAAATCGGCCAAATAGCACAGACTCAGCAAAGCATCTGGCCAGTAAAATAGGTTCCTTCATCACTATGAGGTTTGAGAGGAACTTCCCATGTCAGGATAATCTTTTCCAAAAGGACTTTAGCAATAGAAGAGGTAATAGCCCAAAGTGGGAAACTTAGGACACCAGGAAGTCTATCTGAGTATCGCTGTGGCTCTTGTTCTGATATCCAATGCCTTATGTATCAAACCTGGGTTTGGGCACACTGCAGTTTTTCTTTGGTGACCCTGTGTCCTTTAAGGCTAAAAGTGGAGGCTGTCTTCATGTGAGGAGGCTTGGCAAAGACAGCAAAGAGGCAAATCATCTACACAGTGCAACAAAGTAGAATCTCCAGGAAACTTTATGCCTTCCAGATAATCCTTAAGGATTCAAGAGAAATAAGAACTCTCACTAAAACCCTGAGGTGTTACCATCCAGCTGAATTGTTTTTCTCCCCAAATGAAGGCAAAAAAAAAGTTTGACTAGCTTCACCAACTGGAATACTAAAGAATGTTTATTTTAGTAAACAATTTACTCCAGTGGGGATGGATGGATGAAATCCATTTTGGCAGTTTAAAATGTCTGGGATTGTCTTTGGGAATGGATGTTAATAATGGTGTCAAGGGATAATGACATTGTTTATTGCTCAGAGGTCCTGGACAAACCTCCACTCATACTCTTTAGGCTTTCTCACTGGTAAAATGCAAGTGTTACAGGGGCTGAACAAGGGATAATCCGGCTTTGAGGTTCATAATCTTCTGTTATCGGCTTTATGCCTTGAAGGGATTCTTTACTTATAGGAAACTGATTAATTTTGGAAAGAGGTTGTAAGCGACTTATTTGAATCTTGATGGGAGGTGGTTTTTGGTGAATTTTGCCAACATTAATTGCAGATTTTGCCCAGAAGATAAGTGGTAGCTGATCCAACAGGGATAAATGATCAGTGTTTTCCAGAATCTGTTCTAGTATCATCAGGGATGGAAAAAAGAAAAGATGTCAAAAGGTCACTTAAATCACCTGTTGGATTACTTGGGTGACTGCTGTTAAATTCTAGAATTTTTCCTCTCTTTGAGAAAGAAGAAACTCTGTCCCGATACTTCTCTAAGAAGTCTTAGACTAATAAATGGATAGGGCTAGAGGAACTAAGGAGAAAAGAGTAGGAATATCTCAAAGGGCCTAGACAAGATGGAATTAGTTCAGAGCTGGGAGTCTCTTGGGGATCACCAAAGAGCCCCATTATTTGAACTGTTTTAGTATGCCAAGGCAGGGGCTATTTTATAGTAGTGGAGCAGAGCATCTAGAGGGTGGCCTCTGTGTCACAACTGGAAAAGACACATCCTCAGTCTGGAAAAATGTTTCTCTAAGTCAGTTAAGAGAAAGGTTTGCAAGAGCCCCAGTAGTTCTTTGGAGTTCCATTGAGAATTGCGAAGATGTTAAAAAGACTGGTTAGAGGGCTGAAGATGCCTAACATACTTTAATTACAATTCCATTTCCAAAGTCTGATCTTCATGATAATACAGAAACTAGGAGGGTTTTGGTTTTGTTAAGAGCCTTCATCTGTTGAAGTTAAGGAATTTTGGTGGTCTTCCTTTTAGGTGACTCATGGAGAGCATAGGAAAGCTGGTTTGCATAGTTTCCCAGTCTTTATCCTTTTTACTAGAAAGAAAAGGTCTTGGCTCAGCTCATTAATAAACACAGAATTAAGAGCCACTCAGGTGGAATAAAAATCTGGAGGAAGACAAGAATTTTCCTTAAAAACATTCCAAAGTAGATTGTAATATTCATGAGCAGTTTTGTCAGATTTTTGTGCGGCAGCCCAATTTTTATTTCAATCAATAGGTTTCAGAAAAGCCCTAGGAATTGCTCAATGAAGTTGCCTAGCAATCTCCTGAGCCTCATCTTACAATAAGTTAGCAGGCTTATCTCTCTGCTGTAATTCTAGAGACCTTTTCAGATTTTCCCAAGTGTTTTTTATCCAGTGCTGGGCCTGGCCTTCTCTGACAAACATATAAACTAACCGACATGAGCAGGAGAGCCAGGGTGATGTTTTAATGACTTTATTCAGTTCCTCAGAAAATCTGTGAGGGCTTTCAGTAACCTCAGGAAAATCTTTGACTCTGGCTCATGCTTCCACTTTAGAGTATAAGAAAATAAGAGTTTAGCATCTGAATCCTCAGAAGACTTACTTTTAAAGGGACAGATTTTGACAAATTAGAGGAAGAGGGAGTAGGGAGAGATTCCGAGAAGAAAGGATGTTTGGTGAGAGAACTAATACAGAGGATTTGAAGGCAGGTATTTGGCTTGCTTTTCTCCAGACAATGAACTTGGTCTTTAAGAGGTTTCCAGAAAAGCATGAGACATCTCATCTCATAAGCCTATCTACACAGGCAGTGTAGGAGGGAAGAAGGCAGATGACACAGGAGGCGGAGTCTACCCATGAGGAGCTCAGGAAGGGAGACAGGATGGCTCTGCAGGCGGAATCTGAGACAAAGAAGTGGGGAAGCATGCGTTCAGTAACTGAGGTGGGGGTCAGAGCATCATCAGTAAAGTGCCAGATAATCAATATGGTAGACTGTATAGCTTGTATGGTTTTTCTTGGGCTTCCCTGTTGGCTCAGATGGTAAAGAATCTGCCTGCAATGCAGGAGACCTGGGTTCGATCCTTGGGTCAGGAAGACCCCCTGGAGGAGGGCATGGCAACCCACTCCAGTGTTCTTGCCTGCAGAATCCTCATGATCTTTGTCGCAACTATTCAACTCCACTTTTGTATCAAGAAATCAATTATACACAAAATATAGCTGAAGGAATGTAGTTGTGTTCCAGTAAAACTTTATTTATAAATACTGAAGTTTGAGTTTCATATAAATTTAGTTGTCAACCTAAAAAAGTTATAAATTTTTCTTTTTAAATGGAGAGAACATTTTCAGCTTGCAGGCTGTACAAACACAGGTAGCAAGCTGGATTTAACTTGGCCCATAGCTTATCTGTTCCTTGTTATTTCAGTCAGTTCAGGTCAGTCGCTCAGTCGTGTCCGACTCTGCGACCCCATGAATCGCAGCACACCAGGCCTCCCTGTTCATCACCAACTCCCGGAGTTCACTCAGACTCACGTCCATCGAGTCAGTGATGCCATCCAGCCATCTCATCCTCTGTCGTCCCCTTCTCCTCCTACCCCCAATCCCTCCCAGCATCAGAGTCTTTTCCAAAGAGTCAACCCTTAGCATGAGGTGGCCAAAGTACTGGAGTTTCAGCTTTAGCATCATTCCTTCCAAAGAACACCCAGGGCTGATCTCCTTCAAAAGGACTGGTTGGATCTCCTTGCAGTCCAAGGGACTCTCAAGAGTCTTCTCCAACACGACAGTTCAAAACCATCAATTCTTTGGTGCTCAGCCTTCTTCACAGTCCAACTCTCACATCCATACATGACTACTGGAAAAATGTCATATAATTCTTTGTTATGTAGAGCCTATTTTGTTAATTTTTTTTTTTTTGTCAAGGTCTTATGCCATTAACTATTCATAATTTTTCTGAGCAGAGATATCTCATACTTTTCTGGAAACCTCTAAAGACCAAGCTTGTTGTTTGAAGACAAGCAAGCAAAATAAATTTTGACTAGGGCAAACGGTTTTGTCCAGGATCAGCCTGGATGGAGGAAACTGGGCGATGGAGGATCTGATCGTTTAAGTGTTTGGGAGACTCAAGAAGCATCAAAGGAAACAGAGCCTCAGGGAAAATCTTGAAAGACTTGGAGTTGGATGCAGTGTTGCATTTTGATTAAGGTCAAGGGGACCTTGATTAATCAAGGGGATCTAGGAGGCAGATACCCCCTGTGCATCTAAATTGTGAAATCAAGCAGAAAAAATAAAAATCCTACCTAGTTTGGCTCTTATAATTCTCTGCAATATTTTTAAGGGTCAAGATACCGACAAGGGAGTCTTTGTGACTGTCTGCAGCCTGGTTCTTTGCCTGAAGTGCACCTTCCCAATTTTAACACAAATTCCCAACTGACATTATTTCCAAAAAGCCTTCCCCACTTTCTGCTCCATTATCATTTTCAACACAGACAGACAGACACAGACACACACACACACACACATCAGCTTGTGCAGTCCTCCTCTAGAACAGGAATAGTCACTCATCTTGGCACTTATAAACAGTGACTGGGACATTAGAGGTACTCAGTAATTTTTTTTTTTTCTAATGGATTCTTGAAATTGAACCTCTTTAAGTAAACCAATCAAACAGAAACATTTGATTTTTATTTGTCTTTTTCTTTTTTCCAGGAAGCATCAAAGGGGTGGTGAGGGTGGGGTGGGGTGAGGGGGCGGGAAGAAGAAACTAAACTCAGATTTAAGGGTGATCTTTTGTAGATTCTCCCTTTAAACTCTAGAGCAGAAGTTTCCAAAGCACTATTGCTGGATTTACTGTAGAGTTTCTGATTGAGTAGCTCTGGGGAAAGAGCCAAAATTTTGCATGACTAATGGAGTCCCAGGAGAGGCTGCTGTCCGGATCATACTTTGGGAACCAGTACTCCAGAGGATCTGCTCAGCTACTGCCTTATACCACAAACAAGTTGCCAAAGCTTGTCTTCTAACTTGGTGGCTTCCATTCTTATTATCAACCATTTCCCTCCAATACCAGACTCCTGATTTTTCATTCCAGCCTCACATTATTGCTGCTATCTGGCTAAGACAGAAAAGAGTCAAACCACCAAAAGAAGATGTGAGGTTGTTTCAAATTTTAAAAAGCCCACAGACAATAAAAGCTTTGTTTTACATTAAGAAATTAGCCTTTAAGAGGGAGTATAATTTTGTAAGCTAATAAAATGACACTGTAGGAAGAATTATGGGCTACTGGGTTGGAAAAAAGCTTTCCCCACAGGAAATTACACAATCCCAGCCACTCCCACCATCATCTCAGGGCAGGTGTTAAAGTATTAAAATACTGCTGGGTCATGGTTTTAAATCACCACTGATTGAAGGAAACATATTTTGAGTTCTGGTTTCTGTGTGTGGCTCTGTGGTCTGACTGGTGATAAGGAGAAGGTATAAAACAAAGTCACCATATCCAGGAGTGTGGTCTGCAGAGGGAGGGAGGGGTATGTTCAGTAGCTGCAAGTATCCATCAAGGGAAGGAAGGCTAAGATTTGGAAAACTCAAGGGGAGATGAGGAAGTGGAAGCTCTCTGCATGGGGGAGCTAACTGCCGCAACAATAATAGAAGGGCTTGGAGTGTTGGCTGAAGCAGAGTTCTCCTACGGGAGCTATTGAAGAAAGACTGGAAAAGGAGGGGGGCCGGACTGTAGAGATTTTTTGACTTTAATTAAGTGAAGGAGTCTCCTGGGCTCTGTCCATAGGGCCGCAAAGAGTTGGATATGACTGAAGCAACTTAGCACAGCACACGGCCCACTAACCAGATCATAACCTTGCCCTGCTCGCCTATGTTCTATATACACAGCTATCAGGATGGTATTTCTAGCTGAAAATTTGCCTCTGTCCTGCCCCTGCTTGAATTCTTCAGGGCCTCCTAGTATCCCCAGGGTTAAATTGGAACTTTTTAGCATAAGGCAGGCCCCTGCTTTCTTTTCCAGTTCACTGGGATCCAGATCAGGCCCCCTCAAAATATGCCTCAATGACATACGCCTTTTTTTAAGTTACGATTACTTAAGAAACAGCCAAGAGTTCACTGGTGGCTCAGTGGTGAAGAATGTGTCTGCCAGTGCAGGGAACATGGGTTCAATCCCTGGGCCGGGAAGATTCCACATGCTGTGGAGCAACTAAGCTCGTGCTCACAACTACCAAGCCCGCGCGCCTAGGGCCTGCACCCTGCAGCCAGACAGCCCACCGCGGTGAGAAGCCCGTCCCCCGCGACAAAGCACAGCAACTGCTGTAGCAGCTAGAGAAAGCTCGGGAGCGGCAGTGAAGCCCCGGCACAGCCAAAGAGAAGTAAATAGATAAGTAAATAAAAAGAATCAGCCAATGCAAGAGGGACTCTGTCTCCCTGGAAGCAAGAAATAAGTCTCTGAAGTGAAAGGGGCCCTCTTGGAGGTGAAGTATAAAGGCATCCTTATCACCAGAGATAGGGAATTCAGGGCCAAGAAGTCTTCACAAATAAATCTTGTCACTTCTTTACCAATTTACTACCCAGTCCCAAGCTTTGCTCAAATCCCTTACTTGTTAAAGTGTTCAGATCTAAGTCTGTCTTGTCAATTCCTCTCAAATTTATTGTTCCTTTGTCTAAAATCATAAAAGCTGGCTGCTTTGGCCACTTCTTAGGTCCTATTTCTATGACACCTCCATGAAGACCAATTAAATTCATTTCTTTTCCTCTCGTTAGTCTTGTGCCATTTTTATTATTAGTCCAGCCACAAGAACTCAAGAGAGTTAGACGGGGGATTTTCCACTCCTGGACAAGTCCCATTTCTAGAGATGTCCCCCCTCCCCAACACACACACGCACACACATGCACACACACACACACACACACACACACACACACACACCCTTTGCCCCAGACACTCCTATTCTCTTGAGCTTTGCACATTCTCCGCCCGCTTCACCTTCCTTACTCCCTGGCCCACTCTGTACTCTTGTCTGGTCTGAGACTCCCTAAGACTGCCTCTGGAAAACCTTTTCTAACCAGAGGAGAGGGTGTGTGCCCCTCTTGTGTGCTTACCTGACCCAGGCTCCCCAGACTGCCCTGTCGTTGCTTGACCCTTGGCAGCAATGTGTCTCACATAGAGAATGGAGGAGAAGACAAATTAGAAAGAGTTTAGGTTGTAGGTATGAGATGATAAGTGTATAGGTGAGCTGGAGCAGCCCCAAGGAGGACCAAGATGAATGTGGTAGGTAGGCATGAATGAAAGAGCCTGGAAGTTATTCAAGGAGTATGGAACAGGGTAGGGGAGGAGAGCCAATTAACCTATGGGTTAAATAGATGATCCCTTGGAGAAGGGAAAGGCTACCCACTCCAGGATTCTGGCTTGGAGAATTCCATGGACTGTATAGACCATGGGGTCACAAAGAGCTGAGCAACATTCACTTTCAATTCTATGCCAGCACTCGTCTAGTTACTGGGGTATGTAGGTGAACAAACCAGGAAAAAACCCTGGCTCTCCTGTAGCTTCAGTTCTGGTGGTGGGAATTGTGGTACCATTGAGGCAGATTTAGACTGGGAGATCAATCATAAAAAGTTAAAATGTTGTTTTAAAGAAGTTTTAAAGAGTACAAATATTTCTTTAATTCCTAGAACATAAGGATAGTAATAAAGCATATTCAAAGCTGTCATACAGCAAGGATAAAAAAGAAAACCGCAAGCCCAAGATAGTGTCACTTGTGCTAAAAGAAAGGAAAGTGAAATCACTCAGTCATGTCCAACTCTTTGTGACCCCATGGACAGTAGCCTACCAGGCTCCTCTGTCCACGGGATTTTCCAGGCAAGAATACTGGAGCTAAACCTAGATGTAATACCTAACCTAACTATAGTTTCACCCTCTCCCAGAAGTGTAATCTTAACCAGCCAGTCTGGGACTTACTGGCCAACACCAGTGAGGTAATCTGCCATGCAGTTGCTCTCCACCCCCAGGGGAAGAAGAGTTCATCTGTATGATAAAGCGCTTGTTATGCCTTCACTCCAAAAGGATGTCCTGACTAAGAATAATTCTTTTTTCTTTTGCTAGTAGCTCCCTTGACCCACCCTTCTTCCTCTGAAAACCTTCCATTTTGTACAACCTCCATAAGTGCCTTCTCACTGTTAGAGGAGATGCACCTTGACTCCTGAATCACCTAGTAAGTGTTGCAGTGAAAAGCAAAAAAAGAGAAATGAGTTTCTTCTTTTTCTTTCCTGAGAACAAAGAGAATATAGAGAATAGTGAGCAGGCCTAAACATTCCTTTTTTTTTTTTTTTTTTCTGTTTATTTAATTATTTTACTTTACAATGTTGTATTGGTTTTGCCATACATTGACATGAATCCGCCACGGGTGTACACGTGTTCCCCATCCTGAACCCCCCTCCCACCTCCCTCTCCATCCCATCCCTCTGGGTCATCCCAGTGCACCAGCCCTGAGCTCCCTGTCTCATGCATTGAACCTGGACTGGTGATTCGTTTCACATATGATCATATACATGTTTCAATGCCATTCTCCCAAATCATCCCACCCTCGCCCTCTCCCACAGAGTCCAAAAGACTATTCTATACATCTGCGTTTCCTTTGCTGTCTCGCATATAGGGTTATTGTTACCATCTTTCTAAATTCCATATATATGCATTAGTATACTATATTGGTGTTTTTCTTTCTGGCTTACTTCACGCTGTATAATAGGCTCCAGTTTCTTTTTTTTTTTAACTTTACCTGCTCCTAACTCTGTATGTCTGTAACTAAGTTTGCTTTTCTGCTCCCTAATCCTGCAGGAGCTGCATTTATCCTTTGCTTACCCTTAGAACACTCCCTTCCCCTTGTAGTTATAGATCAGAAAGAAGGCCACAGAACCACTCAACTGCAAGACTCAACTACTGGGTTACTGATGCCAACCTATGGCTGTGTTTTGACAAGATCCTAGCACCTTTGTTCCTCATCACCGACTCCTGACTGCAAGCCCTCATCTTATATAAGCCCCTAAACTCCTCATGGAGGGGATGGGGCATAGTTCTTGAGGCGTTATTTCCTCTAAACTCTGTCTCCGTATTCTTTTATTGGCTGTGATGGGGAGAGAAAGCCAAGATTTTGGCCAGCAACATAAGGCCCATTAGATTTTCAAATTTACTCTGTCAAACTTTGTTTTAATAGTTGTCAGCCAGGGTCTTTGGGGACAACAAAGAAAGAAGATAGTTGCTTCAGAGAGAGGTGTAAAAACCTCTGATAATGTCTGGGTTTTGATGTATGGGTTTAGAAAAACCACAGAAAATTTAGGAAACTTCTGAAGAAATATTAAATAATACAGCCCAATTACAGTTACATGAGCATGCTCATTTTGTGAAAACACTGAAAAGATCAACATTTATAATTTGCTTACTTTTCTGTATGTGTGTGTGTGTATAGATATATATAAACTTTATTTAACATTGCTCCAGATACAGCTTCTAAAAAACAGCAACAAATCAAAGCAATAAAACCCTTCTCTGTTTCTGTCTGATAGAGAGAATGCTGGCTATTTTAGGATATGATATTAGGATAAGGCTGTGAGGAGCTCCTCCAAGGCCTCAACCCCTGGCATTAATGAATGTGGACATACCACAATCAAATATCGTCTCGTGAGACTTCCCAGGCAGTCCAGTGGGTTAAGACTTCAGTTTTTAATGCAGGAGGCATGGATTTGATCCCTGGTCAGGGAATTAATGTCCCACATGTTACAGGGTGTGGTTAAATTGTTTTAAAAAAATAAAATTAGATCCTTCCTTTTCATAAGCACTGAGGAATAAAAAGAAATATATATGAGGGGAAAAAAAATCAAATCTCATTTCCTTAACTAGCTGGTGGACCACAGGCAGATTATTAAAATGCTCTGAGCTTCAGGTTCCTCATCTAAAAAGTAAGAATAGCATCAACAGATGAAACCCATCACGGACTTGAAGGAGACGATGTATGTGAGGTGTCTTGCCTGGTGCTTCCCTACAGAATGCTCTCATATGGAAGTGCCCCTCATTTTGTCCAGGGATATCCTCTTTTATACCTTCACAAGCTTTCCTAGGTCTCAGATCCCAACAAAGTCAAAGGGAGACACGACTGGATCAGACGTGCAGGGGGCTGAAGGGCAGATGAGGCCTGAGGAGGCACCTAAGCCATTCAGGTCCTGGGACTCTGAGGTAACAAGGAAAATGAGAAGGGAATCTGGTCATGACTGAAACCCAGCCAACACTGCTGCTGAGGTGCCAACGATAATAAGGGAGCTTGCAGCTGAAATCACAGTATTTGCTCACCGCAAAGATTTTCCCCACAGAAAAATAAGAGGGGTAAGTCAGACAGCAATATGAAATAGCAAAACAGTGGGTTTTCCCATGGGAGGATTATAGCAGGGAATCTGGGTTTATTTTTTGGTACCAGTCTTACAGGAACATTTGGTTGACTCACTAAAATCCAAGCAGCGTCTATTTTTCTGTGTGCCATCTTCTGACACACAGTGTTGGAGAACTGAGATATTCTGCCGTCAGCAACACACAGCATTAACTAATTTTCCTTAAAATGGCTTTCTTTGACGTTTTTATTGTTCCTAGTTTGGTGCCTAAAGAAACTTGATCAAATTCACCAAACAGTAGAATTGGAAGATCGTTGGCTGTAAAGTTTTCCCAGCTCCTCTCTCCTCACCTCAGGGGCCAATCCTGGCCTTAGTCATCTCTGCCCTATGCCTTCTTCATTTCAGATATAACCCCGGCCTGAGACTGCAGTTTGATTTGCTCATTCAGTGTTTCTCATTAACATCTAATCTCTTTATGGTGAGGAGGTTGTGGTTTCAATGAACACTGTACTACCTTAGACCCATGCAGGTTGTATTTTCTTCTTTATGTATTTGTGTTTTTTAACGTAGAGTAATTACTCCATCCCATCACTTAAACAAGAAGAAATTTGTTATTTAAAACTACACATGGAGACTTCCCTGGTTGTCCAATGGACAAGACTCCAAGCTCCCAATGCAGGGGGCCTAGGGTTCAATCCCTAGTCAGGTAACTAGATCCCACATGCCACAACTAAAGATCCAAGTGCTGCAACTAAGACCAGGCACAACCAAATAAATATATATTTTTAAAAACTACATGTGATTTTTAACATATCATGGTTACCAAAGGGGAGGGGGAGGGAAGGAGAGAGGGAAAGAAAAATGGAGGAAGGAGGGAGAAATTAGTAGTATAGGATTAAGAGACACAAACTGCTATACATAAAATAGATAAGCAACAGGGGTTCACTATACAGCACGGGGAATTTTTTCAATATCTTATAATACCTACGATGGAATATAATCTGAAAAAAATAACTGAATCATTTTGCTGTACACCTAAAACTAATATAATACTGTAAGAGCCGGGCCGGCGCACTACGCGCGGTCCGCTGCGAGAGCCGGGCCGGCGCACTACGCGCGGCCGGGAGGAGCTGCCCCACGTCCGAGGTCGGGGACAGCAGCCTAGAGTGCCAGGCTGCGACGGCGCAGGAACGGCCGAGAGGAGCTACCCTGTGCTGAGGTCAGTGGCGGCCCGGGAGGAGACACCCGGCGTCCGAGGTCAGGGCGGCAGCTGGGTGGAGCTACCCCGCATCCGAGG